>CM077205.1:18733849-18936349 GCA_039654625.1 Rhinogobio ventralis | reverse complement strand
GTCACCAGATCTCAACCCAATAGAGCATCTTTGGGATGTGGTGGAACGGGAGCTTCGTGCCCTGGATGTGCATCCCACAAATCTCCATTAACTGCAAGATGCGATCCTATCAATATGGGCCAACATTTCTAAAGAATGCTTTCAGCACCTTGTTGAATCAATGCCACGTAGAATTAAGTCAGTTCTGAAGGCGAAAGGGGGTCAAACACAGTATTAGTATGGTGTTCTTAATAATCCTTTAGGTGAGTGTGTGTGTGTGTGTATATATATATATATATATGTATATATGTGTGTGTGTGTAATGTACAGTACATACTGTACATTACACAGTGTATATATACAAATACAGTATTATATACAAAGACGGTGCACATATAATATAAATGGGAGCGCAATGCGTAATATGGTGGAATAAGTCACGGCTTCTAAATGGAAGAGCCATTCGGCAATTGGTAAATTCATCGTGTCATAGCAGCTGCTGTTAAAAAACTGGTTGCCATAGAAACAGTCTGTGTCCTGAGACGCACGCTTAGGTTAGGTGCTCACGTGTACATTGGCTGGTCCAGCCTGCTTGAGATTTTAGGATTTCCCCATTAAAGTAAATAGGACTTGGTCTTGAATGCCCAAAAATAGCTTCCCGGAGGTGTTGCAAATATAGCCACTGAGTGAACAGACTTTCCTTGAAAGGGACTTTGATGCAGGAACATTTTGCATGGTGCAGAAATGCACTGTAGTCTGATAGCCCTGTGTGATAAGGCTGCCTGGAAAGAGGAGATAAGTGTATAGATGGAAGAACTGTGTTCAGAGGGACTGGACACCATCATAATCCCCACATTAATTTGAGCTGACACAAATGGATTCCTTCTATATGACAGACAATCTTCCATACATTTGAATCAGTAACTGATTAGTTCATTGTCTAAATTATGTGATGCAATGCAGTCAAACACTAAAGAAAAGTGAAAAGGCTTGTGTAGTGATGCTAAATTTGCAAAAGACTACACTAGATGTTTAAGAAAGCACCTATCAAGAAAATATATAAACATTTATGTTCATGAACAAAGGGTTCATGACATTTTTTTCCCCTCTTGAGGTTCACTTAAATTATTAATGTTTTTTTTTTTTTCACAAAAAATATATGCTGAAAAAATATTATCACCTTCATTCTGACCCTCTGTCTGAAGTGAGCCATTTTTAAGGGGCGGAACCATTAAGGCTTGTCAGTAAACGGCCAATGTTATTAGCTCACGTCATTGCATAGAAAAAATATTAGCGGCCCTTTCCTATTGATATAAAACCGCCATTTGCAGAAAAAGCGTAATAAAATTGTTTACTTATCTGCAGTCAAATGGTCCAAAACAAACATAATCCTCCGCAAGCAGGACCGGCATTAAAAATAAATCATCTACTTCAGGGTTCCTCAAATCCGGTCCTGGATGACCACTGCCTAATCAAACACACCTGAACAAGATAGTCAAGGTTTTCAGAGTTACGAGAAAATTGCCAGAAAGTGAGTTTGATCATGGTTTGAGCTAAACTCTACAGGACAGTGGTGCTCCAGGGCTGGATTTGAGGAACCCTGAACTACTTTTTTCTGACACCGTTTGGGGTCCTTCTGATGTGTGTATAGAGACGCAAGTGAGGTGTTCAAACAGGATGCGTCAAAGCGAACATTCTTTTACTCTTACCTTTTTCGTGTTGTCAGCAGATTCAAGTGCGTAAAGTATGTCAAACTGAACGGGTATCTGTCTACTGTATCCAGTGTAGACAGCATCAATGATTATAAGGGGTTCTATTTTCTTTTGATGTGGTGTTCGCATCTGGTGTAGACAGGTGTTAGCTGCTTTTTGTCAGTATCTTGCTTTAGAGGCAGTCATATGCAAATGTATTTGCCTGTGTTGCGACACAGATCGCACAATATCAAAACAAAACGTTTTTGGAGCTTGGTTGATTAAATGCTTTTTTTTAAATGAGGAGGATGTTTAAAACTATGAAACTTATAGTATGTTTTAATGGTACAAAGACCTCTTATATATCCAAAGATCAAGGAAAGTGTTATTTCTCATGTCATGACCCCTAACTAAACCTTCGGTTAGTCATGGTCACCATGTTTGATTTATTTAGTGAATCATATATTTGCCACATGACCCTTTAAGGGGATGGATAATACGGTTTAGGATTAATACACTCAGTGGTTGTAGAAGAGTGCAGTGTGTTTTGCATTGCAGATCAATGCCCTCTTTCTACTCTCATACCATAATTTACACACCATCGATTACCTGCTTGCTCATGATTGATTATAGCTGGAAAGAAGTAAAGCTGTGTGTGTGTGTGTGTGTGTGTGTGTGAGAGAGAGAGAGAGACACCTTGCAGACCACACGGAATGATGGATGGCAAGCTCGACTTGGTTTTATTCTAGAAAATTCCACCTCAGCTTTCCTTTCAATGATGAAGATGCTAAAATGAATATCTCTTGCTAATAGTTTTATTTTAAGATAAATAATAAATTTATGTTTTGTAAAAAATATCCAATTTCGCTATAATAAAATATGTGCTGTGTATTTGTTTTACAGGACTTCCCCATCAAAGTAGCCTGGGAGCCCAGCATGAGAATTGTCATTGGAGCTTCCCAGTCACCAAAAGCAGCAGCGGCAACCAGGATAAAGTGATAATTAACCGTAACGACACAGACACTTGGCCTTCCATTACATACGGCAAGAGCCAGCAGACAACAGAATGCACCTTGGACGCTGAGCGCGCATCAGAGGTCGTCAGCAACAGTAGTGACACTATTATGGCTACAGGAGCTAGCCAGCAGGGTCATTACCCGATCAGCAAAGCCAGCGTTAATCTCACTTCTAGTATGGTCTCTAGTCAAGGTGGCCCTACCAGGGGATGGGTATCAGAAGGAAAGATTGACTTGCCCATGGATAGTAGAGGGCAGTCCAGCTGGGGTGCCTCTAATCTAAACCTGAACCCCAGTGCCAACCCTGCTGCTTGGCCAGCTCTTGGACATGAGGGGCCTGGGGTAGGGTCAGGCCCTAGTAGCATGGTTTGCTCAAATTCACTTTCACTTAGTATGTGTGGCCAAGGAGGAGTGGCACCACCTCATGGTGCCATTGGAAATGGTAATATTGGTTGTGGCAATGGAAACCTTGTAGGGGACTGTGCATGGGGCAACCCGGATATCCCAGAACAGCACCAGTCACCCACAAATGTATCTTTCAACATGAAACCTCCTAACCTTAAAACTGATGGACCAAATAACACTAAACCAGAGCCAATGAGTCCAGTGAACAGCTGGAGAGGAAACCTCAGTCAGTCACCTACTGAGCCTGCCAGCGAAGATGGAACTGCTTTCTGGGGCAACGGAGATGCCAAAAATGGAGAATCAAAGGACTCAGGCTGGGATTCTGCAGGCGTCTCCTCTTGGGGGCAAGGAGGAGCTAGCAGTGGTGGTGGCTGGGGTAACTGGGGCAAACAGCCAAGCACTGACGGTACAGGATGGGATGCTAATGATGGTCCTTCCCAAGAACATATGAGTTCCTGGGGCCCTGATACTCCAGCAAGTGAGGGCAGCAGGGGTAGTAGTGAGGGCCACCCAAGAAGTAGAGAGAGGTCCTCAAGTGATGATTTGGCCCCTTTGCTGCCAAGGCAGGACTTGGACCCACGTGTCCTCTGTAACTCAGGCTGGGGACAGACTCCAGTTCGTCAACACACTGTTTGGGAAATGGAAGAAAGTTCAGACAAAAAGAATGATCCAGGGACTGATGTCTGGGGGTCTTCCTCCAACACACCTTTAACTGGACCTGCACCACCTCCTCCTGGATGTGCCAATCCCAACCTGAATGCACCTCCTAAAATGGACACAAGCAAGAGTGAGGGACCTTGCAGAGCCACGCCAAATTCAGGCTGGGGAGGGTCAGTCCCAGCCTCTGCTCAACCTAATGGTGGATGGGGGGAACCTCCTGCAAATAAAAAGATTCCCAATGGATCAGTATGTGACTGGCGCGATCCTATTTCTGAGAGTCTCAACACCAATGGCTGTAATGGCCAATCTTGGGCTTCTGAAGAAAAGTCTCCTAGCTGGGATGATAGTACTTCTCAGAAGAAAACACAAAGTTGGGGTGATGGACCCAAAACTTCCTCAGGCTGGGGAAGTAGTGGCAGTGGGAATAGTGGAGAATGGAGTGACCCTTCAGAAATACGGAAGAATGGCTCTGGAAGTTCTTCTAGGGACCCTGAAAACAGAAACTGGAAGGAAACCCAGAGAGGCTGGGGTAAAGCAGCGCCAGCACAGGGTGGTGGTTGGGGTGATGCTCAACATTCCAATGGTTCAGCCCAAGGTTGGGGTGGAAAACCTCAAGAATCAACATGTGGCAACAGTGGCGCTGGAGGCATAGGATCATGGTGTGGCCCAAATTCTGTGAAACAGAGCAAATCTGGCTGGGCGTCAGGAGTCCGCCATGATCCAGGAGATGAGTCCACAGGCTGGGAAGAACCATCTCCATCTTCTATTCGTCGCAAAATGGAAATTGATGATGGGACCTCCACCTGGGGTGACCCCAGTGCTTACTGCAAGACTGTGAACATGTGGGACAGGAATAACTCCCAAAATCATCAAGGAACCAGCAACAATGGCAGCAGTAGTAGCCTCACTGGGCCAAACAACAACAGCAGCAGCAACCATCACCAACACCACAACCAAGGTCCCACTCAGAATCATGTCAATGGCAGCAACAACAATGGCTCACCCAGACAAGGTGAATCTCCTCTTAACAGGGTGCCCATGGGGAACCCAGGTGAGAGAAAATATATATATTTCCCTTTTTCTAATGCTAATTTTAGTCCTCTGTACATCTGAAAAACATTAATAAAATTACTTAAATTATTAAATTCAAGGTTAGCTCTATCGGTTGTCCATGTAAAAAAAAAAAAAAGAAATTTGCCATTTAAGATTCCTCAGTTATCATCCTCATAAATGTTTTTTCTTTCCTAAGTTATAATTTAGGATATATATATGTATATGTAATCTGACTTTTCCATATTTCTGAGAGCATGACCTGTGATTTCTTTATTTTCTCTATAGCGTTTCAGAGTGTCTGTTTTACTACATTTCAGTCAATAATTTGACTTTATTTGATGCAGTGCACTTACTTTTTTTGTATTATAAGAACAAGATAATAAGACAACAACTAGCAGTTATTTTGATAATCGATCTATTGATTATTTGTTTGATTAATCAGTTGGACATAAATGGCAAATATTATTTTCTGTATTTTAAATACTTCATCTTAAGTTAATAAATTAATAATTTTTGATTCTCTATCAGGCTGGGGAGAGTTCCCTAATGTCCAGCCAAATACAGAACCCTCTTCATGGGGCGAGCCAGCCAATTCCAACCACTCTGTGGACAATGGCACTTCAGCTTGGGGCCAGCCCTCTAGGGGCTGTGCAGGATGGGGTGAAAGTGCCCCTGACTCCAGTGGACCGTATGGCAGAGGAAATGTACCTGCTGGATCAGGCTCCTGTCAGGAAGGTAATGAAATAAAATAAACCTCTTCACATTAAAGCACTTGCTATGGCAAAAGTGGGGAAACTTAAGCCATTGCTGATATTTAAATACTTTTTTTGCAATATGATGATGAAGTTAAACTACACTGACCTCTGGTGGTAGAATCAAACCCCAGTACCAGTAAACCCCAGTTTTGTTGTGTTAAATAGTTTATACTATCCCTGCTTAACATGCTGAGACAAATAAATTATTTGTATTATAAAGTGTAAATGCTGTGGCTCTCTGGGACTTTCAAATAATGGCTCTAACATCCGAACCAGCCTGACATAGAAACACTGACTCAACCAGTGGTGTGGGTTTGGGGCAGGACTATCTATTTATCTGACCAATGACAGAAAGGGGAAGTGTTTGGGAAGCCATTCACTGTGTCCATCATTCGCTGCATCCGAAATCACATACTGTATAGTAGGTACTATAGTTGGTTTGAAACTTGCTTCTATATAGTAGGAATGTATGAAGTATGAATGAAATTCATACGTACTACATCCACCATGTTGTCATTGCCATGTGACCTACAGCGTTAGTTGCGTGCTTTTAATGCGATTTTTAAAAAATATATTTTTCAGTTTATTGCGTTAACAATATTTAACGCAATTAACACAGCATCTCTTTTTTTCTGTCATCCATAGCGTTACATTTTATGATCACGTTCTTATTCGTGCAAATGCTATTAAACCATTCAAGCGTGACAGGACAGATGTGCTGTCTGTCAATGTCCTGACACGCACACGACGCACAGAAAGACGCGCCAGTATAGTGCGCATCGTATCAAGTTATCTTTCGTGCTTGAACGAACAATAACGCACACAATTACGCCTGTTTATGTCCGTTTTGTTGAGTATCCTCATAAGAGCAGTCTTAAATTAGTTAAATAAATTCTTAAATGAACGTAAAGTGTTGTGAGAAAATGGGCGTCATTTTCATCGAGACATCAGTAGCTGTATTGGTATCAGTGATACTGGCTTTCATTCATTAAAAGATGCCATTAAACTAATATTTAAAATATACTATTTTTATGTTTTTTCTACATTAATTTTGAGATTAAATGTGAAATTATTACATTATAAAATATATTAAAAACTTATAAAAACTGTTTTATTAATCAAGTTCATGTTTTTAATCGATTGACAGCACTAATTAAAATATATGGTGTTATACAGCCCTGTTTATGAGCAATCTTGTCCAATTGTGTTTTTCCAGGGCCCAAACCTATGCAAGATGGCTGGGGAAATGGAGGGGAAGATATTGGCATGAACACCAGCCAGTGGGATGCTGATGATGGTGACATGTGGAACAGTCCAACATCCCAAGACTCCTCTTGTAACTCCTGGGGTCAATCCAAGAAGGGCCCACAAAGGGTAATTGAGGCCATTAAAAGCCATCAGTACTCTGTCCTGTAATGGATACTCAGTGTCACATATTCATTGTGTGGTTAAGAATTTTCTTTCTGAATAATATTTGTTTTTATTTAGAATTACTGTGTGTGCGTGTGCATGCGTGTGTGTGTGCGTGTGTGTCTATATATATATATATATATATATATATATATATATATATATATATATATATATATATATATATATATATATATATATATATATATACATACACATACACATATATATACATGTATGTGTATGTATATATGTATATGTATATGTATATATATATATATATATATATATATATATATATATATATATATATATATATATATATATATATATATATATATATATATATATAATATATACACATACATACATACATACATACATACATACATACATACATACATACATACATACACATACACACATACATACACACACACACACACACACACACACACACACACACACACACACACACACACACACACACACACACACACACACACACATATGGTTCAAAGACGAGATGTCACCATTTTACATATTACATAAAAAAACCTATTCAATGCAAGTAAAGTGTCTACTTTCATGTTTCAAATAAATTTCGTGAAAATAAAATGTCAAAATATGAGTGAAATAATGTTCCAAAGTGTAAAATTGTCATTCAACATAATGGTCCAGACTTTTTAATTTTACCATTACATCTTTAAATAAACCACCAAATAAATAAATACCAAGTTAAAAAATATATTAGTTTTCTTGGCATTTTCAAAGAAATTTTGGCTGTGTTATATTAAAATGAGTATCTCTTAATGTTTTTTTTTAAGTATTGAAATGACCAGGGGATTTTTGTCCCGAATACGCAGTTTGTTAGAGGTCATTCAGTGTAAAGGAAGAAGAAGCCATTCTGAAATCATATAAAAAAACTTAGTCCTTTGACGGTCTGTGACATCATCAAAAGGCACCCTGAAATCCGCGTGGTGCTGCAGCAAAGAGAGTTCATTGCTCTTAAATATTTGATAATTTTACCTTTTCATTGTGTAGTAATCTAAGTTACAAAAACACGCGTCATTCAGTAAAATGCCAAAAAAACTTTTATTGTTAGATTATTTGAAAAATATAAAAATATTAAATATTGTGATTAACTTTACTGGTCAAGCGTTTGATATATGTGGCCAGTTGATAGCATGCAATATAAGCTGATGTAGAAGTTTCTGAGTAATGTTTTTGTCATTCAGTGTAATGCAAATTCTCTGTTACACCACAGTGTCATCCATTACACTAAATAAAAGTAACACTGTATAGATAACAATTTTAGCATCTTATTTATATTACAGATATAGTAATCAAGATCATATGACTCACTGCATGAGTGTTTAGCGCTGACAAATGTGTGTTAAACTTAATAAATATTACTGAATTTTGTATAGTTTTATTTGTGTTATTGATTTATTTTAGATGCCCATGAACAGAGAGAGTTTCTAGGCACTGTAAAAAGCCAAAAAGTAAATGCGGACCCAGTATGTTGGGCGGCACTCTTAAGACCTGTACACACCAAGAATGGTAAATATAAAGATAACCATAAAGATAGCAAACAATAACACTCTGTTTATTCCAAGTGTACGCTTATGTTTTGTCCTCTGCCTCCTGTGACTCCAACGATATCGTTTTTCTCTGCCAGTGTGCCATTATCTTTATAGATTGATGTGGACTCTGCTAGTCTTTTATATTTAGAATGATTTTTAGAACTATATCTTTATCATTATTGTTATCGTACTTGGTTTAAACGAGCCTTTAGCAAGGAAACAAAAAAAGAGCTTGCGGATTGCAATTGCAGAATAACAGCTTACCGATATTTCTGAACAGAGTCCACCCTCACTATGTCACAACTTCAAGAGAGGCTATTGAGGGGATTCTCCACCCAAAATACCCATCCTGATAATGTCATTTATGTTGGCAAACAAAACATATTCATAAATATAGCTGCAAACACTAATTTTTGGGGCAGAGCAAGTCACAAACGAAGTGACAAGATAAGCATGGATGGATGGGTGCATCAGAACAGTAGAATAAAATACTTATTTTTCAACATCTGCTTCTGCCGTCATTTATTCGTAGCAGGAGTATTATTAAAACTGATTTAATTATACAGACTAATACTAAAAACGTTGCAATTATGGGAACAATGACAAGATTCTCTCCCTTTTTTGGCAAAATGTCATTCAGAGTAACAAACCATGGTCATTCAACGTAACCGATATATTTATGTAAAAATGAAACTATATACTTATTCTGACTTGTGCTTGTTAAAATATATAAAAGAATATGTGATCATGCTAAAATGAATTATATTTGAAATGATTTTCATTTCCTTACAAAAAGTTCTTTCTGACAAATGGGTAAAACCTAGTGATTTGAAGGATAGTGGATTTAAAAATGACAATTAGTATTTGGGTGCTGCACTGTGATCTGAGTTTTTTAATATTTCATCAAATTATTCTTGTTTTAAATATGTCTGACAAGATTTTTGGTATATAAACTATTGTTACACTGAATTTGAGTGGATGCTTCTGGTAAATTATGGTAAAAATGTATGATGGTCATTATGTTTTGCTTAGAAAAATATAAAATTAAACAGGACACATGTTAATGGGTTTTTTTGGGTGGGGGGGGTGTTAGGTTGAATAAAAATTTAAAGCTGTATTATGCTTTTTTTATGCTTGAAAACCCCCTTTCGTCTTTGACCCATATACTGTATGTATATATTATTTGCTTTATGTGGTATGTTATTGCCTTATGCAGTGCTGTTTGTTCATTATAGGGCAAGGTCTCCAACAAGCAGGAAGACGTTTGGATCATGAACAGACTTATCAAGCAGCTCACAGACATGGGTTTTCCAGTATGTTAAAACCTATTTATTCTAAAAAGATATGTCACTTCCATCATTAACAAGACATGTAAAATAAATATTTTTTTAACATAACAGTTTGTTTTCTTCTACCTGGTACAGAAGGATCCTGCAGAGGAAGCCCTAAAGAGCAACAATATGAATCTGGATCAGGCCATGAGTATGTAGTTCCTTTTGAAGTTAACCCATAACAGCAGATAGACATGCAGTGAGTCATATGATCTTGATCTGGAACACTGATTTTGTACTTGCTTTTCCCTAGGTGCTTTGTTGGAGAAGAAAACTGAACTGGACAAACGGGGGATGGGCATGTCGGACTACAGTAATGGAATGAATAGGCCCATGGTGTGCCGACCTACAAACCTCTCCAAAGACCCCTCACTAGATCGTGCCCCCTTCCTGGACAAGGTATAGCCTTGTCTCAAACTTTTTTTGAGAATTTATTTGATTAAATAAATTGGATTAAAAAAAGTGGAGAGAAATTGGATCTGGGTAAATTTAATTCGTTTTTACAACATATTTTCTGGTCTCTCAGGATGGCAGGCTGTCAGATGATGCTTCAACCTCACCGTTTATGCCTTCTCCTGGCCTCAAGCACCCACTGGCCAATAGCAGCCACCCTAGCCACGGACTGGGTGGAGTCTCCTCTGGCCTGTCCATGCAAAACTTGAACAACAGACAGGTGAGTGTTGTGAAATATCTGCATAAGGCATTGCACACAGTAGTTTTAAGTTTAGATGCAGGCATTTCACCTAATCTGTACATCTGCATTGGCTAGTATCATGCCCTACCATTTGGTGTGAAGTTTGCATAAATTTTTTTTTTGTTTTTGAAAAATGTTAAAAAGCCACTACGGCTAAAGTTACATTTTTATATAAACACTCAAACATAAAAGACTCTTTAATTTATTTATGTATTTTATTTATTTATTTTAAATATTTATTTTTAATCTGAAAGCGGTAGGACAATATGACATTGTGTTCAGGTCGATGTTAAAAGCACATTCTTTTTTTTCATTGTAAGATACACTCACCTAAAGGATTATTAGGAACACCTGTTCAATTTCTCATTAATGCAATTATCTAATCAACCAATCACATGGCAGTTGCTTCAATGCATTTAGGGGTGTGGTCCTGGTCAAGACAATCTCCTGAACTCCAAACTGAATGTCAGAATGGGAAAGAAAGGTGATTTAAGCAATTTTGAGCGTGGCATGGTTGTTGGTGCCAGACGGGCCGGTCTGAGTATTTCACAATCTGCTCAGTTACTGGGATTTTCACGCACAACCATTTCTAGAGTTTACAAAGAATGGTGTGAAAAGGGAAAAACATCCAGTATGCGGCAGTCCTGTGGGCGAAAATGCCTTGTTGATGCTAGAGGTCAGAGGAGAATGGGCCGACTGATTCAAGTTGATAGAAGAACAACTTTGACTGAAATAACCACTTGTTACAACCGAGGTATGCAGCAAAGCATTTGTGAAGCCACAACACGCACAACCTTGAGGCGGATGGGCTACAACAGCAGAAGACCCCACCGGGTACCACTCATCTCCACTACAAATAGGAAAAAGAGGCTACAATTTGCACGAGCTCACCAAAATTGGACAGTTGAAGACTGGAAAAATGTTGCCTGGTCTGATGAGTCTCGATTTCTGTTGAGACATTCAGATGGTAGAGTCAGAATTTGGCGTAAACAGAATGAGAACATGGATCCATCATGCCTTGTTACCACTGTGCAGGCTGGTGGTGGTGGTGTAATGCTGTGGGGGATGTTTTCTTGGCACACTTTAGGCCCCTTAAATGCCACGGCCTACCTGAGCATTGTTTCTGACCATGTCCATCCCTTTATGACCACCATGTACCCATCCTCTGATGGCTACTTCCAGCAGGATAATGCACCATGTCACAAAGCTTGAATCATTTCAAATTGGTTTCTTGAACATGACAATGAGTTCACTGTACTAAAATGGCCCCCACAGTCACCAGATCTCAACCCAATAGAGCATCTTTGGGATGTGGTGGAACGGGAGCTTCGTGCCCTGGATGTGCATCCCACAAATCTCCATCAACTGCAAGATGCTATCCTATCAATATGGGCCAACATTTCTAAAGAATGCTTTCAGCACCTTGTTGAATCAATGCCACGTAGAATTAAGGCAGTTCTGAAGGCGAAAGGGAGTCAAACACAGTATTAGTATGGTGTTCCTAATAATCCTTTAGGTGAGTGTAGATTCCGTTACATTTGTGCTGAAATCGATCTGGAATTTATTTTCCTGTTAAGTGCATCCAACTATTTAGAGTATATAAATGCTTTTGGTCTTTGATCCCCTTCCCCCTTCCCCCCTTACTCTCTGTCTCCTAGATGCAGAATGGAATGTTCGGCACTAACGGAGCAGCACAAACTCGGGTCATGCAGCAGCATGCCCCGCCCCCTCAGCCACCAGTGCCACCTCTTAGCTCCGCCCAGCCTAATCTACGTGCTCAAGTGCCTCAGCTTCTCACCCCTCAGGTGGTACAAATTACACTTGTTTACACAAATTACACATTTCAAATTCCAGTGAATTTGAGATGGCGTGAATGCATTTACACAGAATTTACAATTGCATAAATGATGTTATGAGATTAATGGTTCAAATATAACATTTTGACTATAGAATATACAAATATGAATTGATGGAAAATTATACTTTTTAAATATTAAACTTAAACTGCCAATAGATTGTGGAAAGTCACTGCTTATTGAGTGAGTCATTAAATCATTAATTCAACCAATTTGTTCAAAATGGCTGATTCATTCAGGAACAAAGCAAGTGAGTAGGTCATTGAATAATTCGAAATTGCATCTTGCTCTGAGACGCACAACTGCCCTGCTGTGACATTGTTTTCATTATAATGTTTGAGTCTAAAAAGTCACTTAATATTAACTTTGTTTATTGAACCGTTGTGTAAAATCAAAAACAGCACTCTTTAGCATGTTTGATATTGCTATTTCTTATTTTATAAATATATGTTTTATAATTATAGAAAAACAAGAACTCATACAGGGGCAATTTTTGTCTCCATATCTTTTTATTAATTTTGGATTTTAGGGTTGGGGTCAGCCTTAATTTTCGGCCCTGGCCTACATGTCCATTTATTATTATTATTATTATCATCATCATCATTTATTTTTATTATTATTATTATTATTATTATTATTATTATTATTATGCAAAATACAAAAAAGCAATGAAAAATGTCTATTATGCATTAGGTACATGGTACAAGGCAATTTTGAAATTGAGTGTCACTCTATTGGTTACTCTTGGAGGTATCATTGATGTAAAATTTATGTTTCCACTGAAACACAAAATTTTCTCAACATGCTGGATAACATAGATTGTCAGGTTTTCCACAAATCTGTTTCTTTCATTCTTCTTATTATTATTATTCTTATTATATATTTTAGTGTAATTTCAAATGTTGCTATTGTTTTGTTTTTTTTTCAATAGGTTCAAGCACAGCTCCTACAGTTTGCGGCAAAAAACATTGGACTAAATCCTGCACTTTTAACCTCACCAATAAATCCTCAACAAATGACCCTGCTGTACCAACTACAACAACTGCAGGTGGTGAGTCTCACAGTTCACTCTCCTGCTCTGCTGTTTCCATTGAATACCAGCTATTTGTCATCTACCCACTGGCCTGTCTGCAGGGAGTGATAATACTTTGTCTAAATGATGACCATATTTCTTTCTTTTTATTTATTTTCCTCTATATTTCTCTGTATGTTCCTCTCTTTCTAACCTTGTATCTTGTTTCTCTCTCTGTTAGGCATATCAGCGTTTGCAGATTCAGCAGCAAATGATGCAGGCTCAGCGTAATGTCTCTGGTCCCATCAAACAACAAGAGCAGCAAGTATGACACACACAAACACACACACCTAAAAAATGGGGAATATTTTTTACAGTTACAATAATTGTAGTCCTGAAATATTAGTAATTTTGTCATCAAAAGATAAGCACTAACTATGACAAATTATACAGTGGAAATGATTATCACTGTCCCTCTCTCACACAGGTTGCACGTACAATCACAAACATGCAGCAGCAGATCCAGCAGCACCAGCGTCAGCTGGCCCAGACTCTGCTTATGAAACAGCAGCAGCCTCCACCTTCCTCTCACACCGGCCTGCACCCAAACCATGTCAAGGCAAACCTAGACACCTTCACGGGTCACCCTCAGACTTCTGGCCTCTCTGTCTCAGACCTGCAGACCAAAGATCAGCAGTCTTCTCCAAACTCTTTCAGCCCTTATACACTCTGTAAGAGAACAAACCACATATTGACATAATGCCTGCATGCTTATGTTTATGCTTCATTCATTGATCAACAAACTATAGTTTTTTTTTTTTTTTCTTTGTGTGTGTGTGTGTGTGTGCGAGTTAGTGCATTAATCTGTCTTTCTGTCACCCCCTGTAGCTGGTTTGAACCCGAACATGAATGTAAACTGTATGGAGGGGGGAGGTCTATCTCTGAAAGACCATCCTCTGCCTCAGTCCCGACTCTCACAATGGACTCATTCAAACTCCATAGATTCCATGACGGCTAGCGCTCAGCACATGGAGGCAAACCTCAATAAGCACGGTATTAGTTTTTTCACTACTCCAAACATATTATGGGTTTGATTTCGGTGCTTTCACACACAGAAGTTTTTTAATGTAATCTATAATGTCAAAAAAATCATATGCTAACCTCTAGGTCTAACATCCTTTTAAAGACATTTACTTCCACAAACAACATTCCACCTAATGAAAACATCAATATCTTTAATCAAACTTTAAACTCCAGACACTGAGTCACACTTCTGTCCCTGAGATTTGCGCATTTCAAAAGGACAGACCAAACTCCCTGTCAAGTTAAGTGCTTGCAGACATTCCAGAGTTATTTTTTGCTCTGAGTCAGCAGGGCCTTTTAAAATATTATCCTTCCTTGGCATTGATTCTCAGTAAAACTTGCCTGAGCAGTAAGTCCAGCCAAACCGCAGCAGTTTACTGGAGTGAGTTCAGCTGAGGACAAAAGCTCAAGCCTGTAATCTTGAATCTTATTATTTAGATTGTATCTTTGAAGATGGAATATGTTTAGAGGCAAAATAGCAGTTCAAATATTGGGCATCAAAGTATATATCTGAGTTTGGGTTGCTAGTCTCTAAATATTTTATTATTTGAGGTTTTTAGGAAGAACTTCCTGTGATTTTAAAGAGACTGTTATTTTGTTTCAGGTGCAATCTCTGCTGCTCAGTCCCATGTGCCTGTCGGAAAGAGCGCCATGGATGATTCCTTCAGCCCATACAATCTGATGTCAAGCTCTGAATCCCCCACCAGCACTTTGGTGTCTCCGGAGAGCTGGTCACAGGGCAAAAGTCCCAATGAGAAAATCTCTAGTGGCTCCAATATCAACTGGCCTCCAGGTGAGCTTCAGTTGCATATTATAATTTAAAAACAATATTATTGCTATTTAACAGAGAGATATAGGTGCTAAGTCTTAAGTAAATAGTTATAGAATTTTGTAATTATCATCAATATGCAGCCGGTCTGTATTTACCAGATACAGTGAAAACCAATTTGTTCTTGCTTTCTCTCAGAATTCTGCCCTGGAGTGCCATGGAAAGGTCTGCAGAACATTGACCCTGAAAATGACCCCAACATGACCCCAGGAAGTGTTCCAAGCGGCCCCACCATCAACACCAACATACAAGATGTGAATCGCTACCTGTTACGTGACAGGACTGGAGGTGAGGGATGATTGATAGCATATGACATGTTGTACTCTTTTGCTTTTTAATTAAAGTTATAACAAAACTCACTATATTAAGGAGCATTACATAGTAAATGTATTTCACTGTTTCTGCCCCCTTTTGCTGTCCACTTGGGACAAACGGCCATAATAGCCTTGTCCCCATCTCAGAGTGGGACTCTGTCTTCCTTGAGTGAGTGGTCGGTCAGTGCCTATAATTCATTTGGTCTGTCCTCTCAGAACGAGAGGGACACTGACAACCCAGGTACAGCCCTAAACCCTAAACGGCCTACTCCCCACCCTAGACCTGCTTACCCTTATTTGACCCCCTTCTTCATGTCTGGAGAGATGTTTTAGAGTGTGTTTTCCTAAAACCCACATTCTCCCTTGTTATTATACACTCACCTAAAGGATTATTAGGAACACCTGTTTAATTTCTCATTAATGCAATTATCTAATCAACCAATCACATGGCAGTTGCGTCAATGCATTTAGGGGTGTGGTCCTGGTCAAGACAATCTCCTGAACTCCAAACTGAATGTCAGAATGGGAAAGGTGATTTAAGCAATTTTGAGCGTGGCATGGTTGTTGGTGCCAGACGGGCCGGTCTGAGTATTTCACAATCTGCTCAGTTACTGGGATTTTCACGCACAACCATTTCTAGAGTTTACAAAGAATGGTGTGAAAAGGGAAAAACATCCAGTATGCGGCAGTCCTGTGGGCGAAAATGCCTTGTTGATGCTAGAGATCAGAGGAGAATGGGCCGACTGATTCAAGCTGATAGAAGAGCAACTTTGACTGAAATAACCACTCGTTACAACCGAGGTATGCAGCAAAGCATTTGTGAAGCCACAACACGCACAACCTTGAGGAGGATGGGCTACAACAGCAGAAGACCCCACCGGGTACCACTCATCTCCACTACAAATAGGAAAAAGAGGCTACAATTTGCACAAGCTCACCAAAATTGGACAGTTGAAGACTGGAAAAATGTTGCCTGGTCTGATGAGTCTCGATTTCTGTTGAGACATTCAGATGGTAGAGTCAGAATTTGGCGTAAACAGAATGAGAGCATGGATCCATCATGCCTTGTTACCACTGTGCAGGCTGGTGGTGGTGGTGTAATGGTGTGGGGGATGTTTTCTTGGCACACTTTAGGCCCCTTAGTGCCAATTGGGCATCGTTTAAATGCCACGGCCTACCTGAGCATTGTTTCTGACCATGTCCATCCCTTTATGACCACCATGTACCCATCCTCTGATGGCTACTTCCAGCAGGATAATGCACCATGTCACAAAGCTCGAATCATTTCAAATTGGTTTCTTGAACATGACAATGAGTTCACTGTACTAAAATGGCCCCCACAGTCACCAGATCTCAACCCAATAGAGCATCTTTGGGATGTGGTGAAACGGGAGCTTCGTGCCCTGGATGTGCATCCCACAAATCTCCATCAACTGCAAGATGCTATCCTATCAATATGGGCCAACATTTCTAAAGAATGCTTTCAGCACCTTGTTGAATCAATGCCACGTAGAATTAAGGCAGTTCTGAAGGCGAAAGGGGGTCAAACACAGTATTAGTATGGTGTTCCTAATAATCCTTTAGGTGAGTGTACTTTTACTGTTTTAAATGTTAGACAACTTATATACTGTATATACAGTCAAACCAAAATGTATTCATTCACCTTCAACATTTTCTCACATTATCACAGTTTATTTGCTATAGTTTAGAAAATGGTAATAAAATATAGAACTCAGAGTTAAACTCTATCAAAAAATTCATCTTGATAATGTCAGATAACTTTGATAGAAAGGTATGTAATGGATTGCAATCAACCAATCAGCTGTCAGCTGTTAAATTTAAGTACACAATTAGATAATACCAATTTAGGTCAACTAATTACCAAGCAATGCTTACTTTTCAGTCTGTGGTGTAAAAGGTCACATTAGCAATTAAAGAAAAAAACACTTAAGCATGGTCAGACCAAACATGGTCAGGTCAAAGTGTCTGAATAATTTTGGTCCCAAATTTTTATACAAATTTATATTTTACTGGAAGTCCACTGTATGAAGAATTTTTGTGTATAATATGTCACAGGTTACTTTATTTTGCTATCCTCACTTACATAAATGAACTATAGTGCCCTGCACCCACTAGTAAAAAATTATGTCGGTTGTCTGAATAATTTTTGGTTTGACTGTATTTTACGTAATTGAAATACAGAACGTGTTTCTCTCTGAGATCATGGCTTTCAGTAGCATTTGAGAAAGTCAGTGAGATACTTCTTAAGGTTTAATATTTTATTGTTGATTGATAGAGGGAGTTGGCGTAGGCGATAAAAGCAGACATTTAAAGCATATTAGTTTTAAAAATACTTTTTGGCAGGTATTTTTTTTTTTTGGTTCTTAAAGAAGTGTTTTATGCTCACCAGGACTGCATTTACAGTATGTGATTAAAAACGCAGGACTGTAATATTGTACAATAATAATAATAATAGTGCAAATAATAGTGTTTTTTTTTTTTTTTACTATTTTAAATAAAATATTTAAAATGTTATTTATTCCTGTGATGGAATTTTCAGCAGCCATTAATCCAGTATTCAATGTCACATGATCCTTTGAAAATCGTTGTAATATGATATAATATTTGGTGTTCAAGAAACATTTCTTCTTATTATTAATGTTGATTATTAGTATTAGTATTATTACAGTTGTGCTGCTTAATATATTTGTGGATTCTTTAGTGAAATATATATTTACTAAATAGTATTCTTTAGTCATGATTTCTAAAGCATTTGACACTTAAAAATTGAGTAAAGGCTGCTGAAAATTCAGCTTTGCCATCACAGTAATAAATTACATGTTAAAAAAAATATTAAAATTGTTACGTCCTCCCCTAGTCTAGGGGTGAATAGGCGAACAACAAACATGGAGAGACTCCTCAGGATCTCCAGCTCTCCAGCCCCAGAATCAGAAAACCAAACGTCTCAGTTCAAAGTGGCGTGTTTGCCTTTTCTTTTTTATAAATCAGGGTTAAGAAATAAAGCGATTTTTCTCAGCTTTTTGTTCAAAATGTAGCTTTTTTTTTATTAAACTTACACTTTTGATTAAAAACAAATACATTAAGCTAGAATAACGTTTTCTTTTAAGCAGAGGCTCTGTTCTTTCTTTTGATTATATTGCATATTCAGATATTTATACAACAAAATATGCTGGGGGCCATACATTTTTGCAAAACACTGGTGGGGAAAGAGTTAAAGGCAGTGATGGACTATACCTGCTGCTTTTATTCATTTGTCTCTCTCTTTCTTCCTCTCCTCTGTCTTTCCAGGTAAACTCTTGGAAATGAAGTCTACCTGGTCCCCAGGACCCATCTCCCACACACAGGCATCTTTATCTCATGAGTTATGGAAGGTTTCCCCAGGGACACGTAACTCCAGTGCTCCCTCTCGCCCCCCTCCAGGCCTGACGAACACCAAGCCCTCCTCCACCTGGGGAGGAAACTCCCTTGGCCTCAGCCAGGGCTGGACCAGCTCTTACTCCTCAGGTAAATTCTCAGTCCACCAGTGTGGGACAAAGCAGTAAAATCAATTACTTATGAGGTGCTTCTATAGTGTTGCTAAACAGTCACCCTCCTTTCTCTCTGTATGAAGTTGTGTGTTTAGAGTTGCAAATGGGCAGAAGTCAAGATTTTAGTGGAAAATATGCTCAGCTGCAACATGTTTTTCCAGACTAATCTTTTGTTTTTGTTGTAGAAGGGGGAACTTGGAGCACTGACAGTCCCAACAGAGGAAGCAGCTGGCTGGTGCTGAGAAACCTCACTCCTCAGGTGCATAGAGCAAACGCTTTTTAATACTGTAAAAACTAGTGGATTCATTCAGATATCAAACTAGTTTTTAGTACATCATACTTGTTTTTTCATATTACATGAAATTTCAGAGCTGCATGTCACTTTATAAATAACAAAAGTGAAATAACAAAAAGTTAACATTAAAAATCCCTCCCATCTGAGTATTATTTATACTATGTTGTTTATTTTAAGTTTTATGTTGCACTGCACCAGTTTGTAATACTACTTATATGTAAAGATGCACTAGATAGACATTTTTGACCAATGCAAGCGTTTTTTTTTTTGTTTTTTTTTAGCATTTCTCTTTTGAGTACCACATTTTAAGATAACGTGTCTAGTTAACAGAACTTCTGACATGCAGAGCATGTCATCATTGTGAGTTGCGAAACATCGGCCAATTACAAGTAGCTGTGAGCAGGCATGTCACGAGCATGTGTTTACAGTTGTCATTTGTTGGTAATATATATATATATATATATATATATATATATACACTCACCTAAAGGATTATTAGGAACACCTGTTCAATTTCTCATTAATGCAATTATCTAATCAACCAATCACATGGCAGTTGCTTCAATGCATTTAGGGGTGTGGTCCTGGTCAAGACAATCTCCTGAACTCCAAACTGAATGTCAGAATGGGAAAGAAAGGTGATTTAAGCAATTTTGAGCGTGGCATGGTTGTTGGTGCCAGACGGGCCGGTCTGAGTATTTCACAATCTGCTCAGTTACTGGGATTTTCACGCACAACCATTTCTAGAGTTTACAAAGAATGGTGTGAAAAGGGAAAAACATCCAGTATGCGGCAGTCCTGTGGGCGAAAATGCCTTGTTGATGCTAGAGGTCAGAGGAGAATGGGCCGACTTATTCAAGCTGATAGAAGAGCAAATTTGACTGAAATAACCACTCGTTACAACCAAGGTATGCAGCAAAGCATTTGTGAAGCCACAACACGCACAACCTTGAGGCGGATGGGCTACAACAGCAGAAGACCCCACCGGGTACCACTCATCTCCACTACAAATAGGAAAAAGAGGCTACAATTTGCACGAGCTCACCAAAATTGGACAGTTGAAGACTGGAAAAATGTTGCCTGGTCTGATGAGTCTCGATTTCTGTTGAGACATTCAGATGGTAAGAGTCAGAATTTGGCGTAAACAGAATGAGAACATGGATCCATCAAGCCTTGTTACCACTGTGCAGGCTGGTGGTGGTGGTGTAATGGTGTGGGGGATGTTTTCTTGGCACACTTTAGGCCCCTTAGTGCCAATTGGGCATCGTTTAAATGCCACGGCCTACCTGAGCATTGTTTCTGACCATGTCCATCCCTTTATGACCACCATGTACCCATCCTCTGATGGCTACTTCCAGCAGGATAATGCACCATGTCACAAAGCTCGAATCATTTCAAATAGTTTTTTTGAACATGACAATGAGTTCACTGTACTAAAATGGCCCCCACAGTCACCAGATCTCAACCCAATAGAGCATCTTTGGGATGTGGTGGAACGGGAGCTTTGTGCCCTGGATGTGCATCCCACAAATCTCCATCAACTGCAAGATGCTATCCTATCAATATGGGCCAACATTTCTAAAGAATGCTTTCAGCACCTTGTTGAATCAATGCCACGTAGAATTAAGGCAGTTCTGAAGGCGAAAGGGGGTCAAACACAGTATTAGTATGGTGTTCCTAATAATCCTTTAGGTGAGTGTGTGTGTATATATATATATATATATATATATATATATATATATATATATATATATATATATATATATATATATATATATATATATATATATATATATATATATATATATATATATATATAAAAAGATATATAAAAAGATTTGCTTAGCTATAGTCAGGGCTTTTTTTTTTTTTTTTTTTTTTACATTTTCCAATTTTTCTTTTATGGCTGTTTCTGTTATTAAAGGCTGGAATACACTACATGTTTTGTCAGAATTTTTCCCCCTGATTTGCAGTCTGGAGGAGTTAACGCTAGTTACTGCTGGTATTGAAGGGCCAGAGTTGACAAATTTAACAGAAAATTGCATTGTGTGTGATGGACTGTGACTATGAACACAGCTTCTAGCTATGAATCCAATCAGCCTGTGGATATCAAACATATTTTAAGCTGATTTTAAAACACTTAGGCCTGGTTTCACAGACAGGGCTTAGATAAAGCCAGGATTAGGCCTTAGATCAATTAGGGCATTTAAGTGGCTTTTATAAACGTGCCATAGAAAAAAAACATTACTGGT
Organism: Rhinogobio ventralis; assembly: GCA_039654625.1. Taxonomy (NCBI): domain Eukaryota; kingdom Metazoa; phylum Chordata; class Actinopteri; order Cypriniformes; family Gobionidae; genus Rhinogobio; species Rhinogobio ventralis. The sequence continues at coordinate 18,914,580 of CM077205.1, read as the reverse complement.
CTGTATCTTGAGACAAAACAATGGCACTGATATATTTTAAGATATATCAGTGTAAGTTGCGTTCAGTTAAAACAGCTCAATCATGCATTTTAGTCTGGGACTAGCTTAAGCCTTGTCTGTGAAACCAGGAGATATTGTTTTTATTTGTCAGCACAAAACCCCTGCACTTTTTTTTACTATTTCATGCATGTTTTTAAATGCAAGAACACATTCTGTCTAAACGGCCACTTAAATTTCATTTGCATATGAAAAACACCAAATGTAATAACATATCTACGTGTGTGCTTTAGATTGACGGCTCCACCCTACGGACTCTGTGCATGCAGCATGGCCCTCTCATTACCTTCCATCTGAACCTGACACAAGGCAATGCTGTCGTACGTTACAGCTCCAAGGAGGAGACCGCCAAAGCCCAGAAATCCCTGCACATGTAAGACTACAAGATCTACTACTTCATACTTCTCTGAGCACTTTCATTGAATGTTCCAGAACAGCTTTCATTTCATTTCTTCCTTTTTTTCTAAATTAAAATCCTACATTTTCGCTACATCTACCCTCTAGATAAGCGTGTATGACATTGTCTTTCTCTCTTCAAAGTGATTTTATGCGTTATCTATCAAGAAAACGATTTAATACTTGAATCCATTCCAACTATTTTCCTGTCACTCAAGGTGTGTGCTGGGTAACACTACCATCCTGGCAGAGTTTGCCGGCGAGGACGATGTGAACCGCTTCTTTGCACAGGGCCAATCCTTTACCCCCCCCACCACCAGCTGGCAGGCCAGCCCAGCACCAGGCTCCAATCAACACCGGCTGGGCAACCCTGCAGCCAGCCACCCTACAGGCCTCTGGAGCGGGGGTGGAGGAGGTACCAAGACAGTCTGCAGTACTGGGAACAGCAGCAGCAGAAACGGAGGCGACCTGCTATGGGGAGGCGTGCCGCAGTACTCCAGTTTATGGGCTCCCCCAAACGGAGATGACGCCAGGGTAATTGGCAGCCCCATCCCAATTAACACCTTGCTCCCAGGAGACCTGCTGAGTGGAGAAAGCATGTAGGATGTATCGGACATCATAAACCGACAAAGTCAAAAGACCTATTGGATCAAAACCCAAGCAAATCAATGTGGCGATAATCACTTTTTGTGGAGCTGTAATGGAGGTTTAGTGTGAGACGAAGCTGCAAACCTCCAACTGCTGTTTATTTGTCCTCTGGTTTTTACGTCAGACTGTTTGTTGTATTCGTGCATCTTGTTCTTAGTGTGCAAAGACCTTGAGAAGCAAGAATCAATAGAAGCAGAAGCCTTTTAATGTTTTTTTTTATTATTTCCAAGGGTTATTTTTGCTGAAAAGTGTTGTTCAGGAGAAGCCATCAACGAGGCAGCCATCTGAAAGTGACCCAGGCACAGTGAGACCTCATGACACCTTTCCCTATAACGACACTGTTCTGATGAATGGAATGATCCTGGTACTTTTTTGGTTTTAAACTTTGCATCTTTTCTTCAGAACTTATTATATTAGCCGTAAGTGCTCTCTCTCCTGGTCCTCCTTTAAAACCTTTATTTTATAAAACCAACAAAAAAATACTTTGTAACTTGCACAGTTCTGTTTCTGAGCCAGCGAATAGGCCAGAGCAAATGAGAAGAACACTCCTAGCAGTGGCCTGTCATCATGACTAATCACCAATGATCTTTTTTCTTTAATTCTTTTAGTTTTACAAAAGGGAGCTGCACTGCTCTATGATTTCTATTTACTCACGGCAGTTTGTTCGTTATGTTTTAAAAAAAAATATGCTGAATGTTAAGCTTTGATGTAGATGAATGAATGTCAGAGTGTCTGCTGGAACTTGACCAAGCATCTGTGTGCGAGTACATAACCACTGTTAAAAACACTCAGTGGAGGCTTTTAATTATACCTAATGGACATCAGTGCTGAATCAATCAGAAGTTATTCAGTTACTGTGTGGTGTATCTGGTCGTCATTTTTATTGAGATACAACAGAGAGAAGAAACTCATTCTGATGCATTGTGCAATAGAAGCCAGAGACCCTTTCTTCCGTCCACACTGAAGCTTACTGAAACTTAAGACTGCTTTTTTTTGTGAAGACTTTTGAAGAATTTAACCTTTGGACTCATTTTCCCACTGCCTCTGTCTGTTTGTCTGGCTTGCTGGCTGTTCGGTATATGTGTGGAAAGGAGGAACTGTTAATTGTGTTTGACGTCACTCCATGCGGTTTAAAACTGCATGTGTGGGATCGCACAGTCTCCCGGCCACTTCTTCACCAAACAGAAACGAAATCCAGAGAGGAGACACATGGCACGGGAGTCAGGCACAATACCAAATACAATGCGTTTCTCTTAATGCAGTACAGAATAAGAGATCCTTGCATTTGGTACAAACATAAAAGACATCTACGTTTTCTAAGTCTCTTCTTAAAGGGGTATTATCATAGCACTTATTACAAGAGTGATGCTCCTTCTGTGAAGCCAATAAATCAGAAAACGGAGCATATAGTAAAAAAAAAGAAAAAAAAACTTCTTATGGCAACTTTTGGCTTTTTTTTTTGTACCTTAATGGTATTCAAAAAAGCTTGTTTGTCGTCCATCTCTGGTCCAGAAGCTTAGGTGCAGAAAAGACATTTCAGAATGAAGGGAAGAACAAACTCTACAATCAGACGAAACTTGCAATGTATGTTTTTTGTCTAAATTTTTTTTTTTCTCCTCTCTCTATCAAAGTGAATGTCATTGTTACTCTGAAATAGTCAAAAGTCTTTACCCTGTCTGGAGGAGGCACCTCGATTGGATTGGATTGGATTTAAAAAGGAGGCCCGATGTGGAAACTGATCGAGGACCTTTGATTCTCCATAGCATCTCTCTTTGTGCACCTAGTACAATTGAATGCAGGAAAGGACAGTAATGATGTCATGATATGGATGTTGGTGGCATCATTCATCATTGGCGTCCTTGTAGTAGTAACTTAGGTACGGATCTTCAAATGTCCTCCCGTTCCTTCTCTGGATGACATCACACCTCTCATGCATTCTTCCCCACACCCTCCCTCACATGGTCTTGCATGATTATTATTATTATTATTTTTTTACGCTGGAATTTGAGACTGAATGAAATTGCCAGTGTTGTGTAATGTTTTTTTGACATTCTGTTGGTCTTCATGCAGTGGTCTTTAACTGCCTGCAGTGCTCATATGCAGATACACTTTAAATGAGGTGTCTCTGTATACCTGTCCTGTGTAACGAATGCAAAAAAAGACAGATGATGTGGGCAATATTTGTTTATTTCATGTCAAAAGTTGTTTTTGTTGTTAACAGTGTTCTTAGGCCATTTAGAATGTGTATGTATGTGTGCGTGACCTCACCCTGGGTGTCCCACCTCTAACTCAGCTGCTAACATCCTCTCTCTCTTGTGTGGCCTCGGTTAAGCCAAGCCTGTTATCGAGACAAGCCGCCTCTACTTGAAAAGTCCTGTCCGAGCAGTGTTTCTACAGACAGACTCTTTCTGCCACTGGCTCTATAACTACAGCACACGGCATGCTGTCACTATGCAAAGTTAGAGAAGATGGGCACGTAATGTCCGCCCTGTGCCAATCTGTGGCTTTGAAAGGAAGTTGGAAATACCTTGCAGTCCTCCCGTAATACTTTCTTACATACTCAAGAGGCCATTGTAAACTTAGGATGTTGTCTGACACTAAGCCAATTTCGTTTTAGGAGGTCTGTGTGTTAATTCTGCTGAATTTGATCAATCTCATTTAAGTACGATCTCAGGGCATGACAAGATAAACTAAATTTATGTTTAATGAAAGTTGATAGTTTTGAAGATTTATCGTCTGTAAGTGGTTTACACACTAAATGATGTGTAAGAAGCTTACGAAGTGTACATTAAAGAAACGCAAGAGGATATGCATCAGTGGGGCAATAAAATTAGAAGGCTGGCTAGTTTGGGTCTTCTTAATCCTTCTGAACAGGGACTGCTGCAGAGCCATCAGTTCATTTATACAGTAAATGGGACCTGTGTATCTTACCTCTCTGCTGCTGGTTGTGTTGAGTTCCCCTCATGGTCTCGTGTGCCAATGTATACATAAATATATGTACAGTACACTGTGGCATCTCTGACTTCACGTTTTGTTGAAAAAGCACTTCTGTTCGGAGGCACTTTGACTTTTCTTGTGTGTTTGAGGTGGGATTGGGTTTAAAAGGGGTTGAGGATATTCGTCAGATATATTTGTCACCTCATGCTGATTATTTGTGATAATCTTGTTGCTGTCATTCGAAGAATCCTTTATAACAAGCAAGAACTTTAACAGCATTGGGGATTATGGTGTGCCAATGGCGTACAGATAATGAGTAATCCCTGGTACTTTTTTGAATACCAAAAATGAAATGGCATTTTAGTATCTTTTTTTTTTTTTTTTTTGTACAAAAAGTTTGACAAAAACACGTAAACATGAAGGAGAAAAGATCTATAACATTTAAAAAATGCACTTCTCGCTGATATTATCTCCTGTTTGCTGGTCATGTTATGAAGGTTGACAGCAAGCTGGAGTGCCTTTTTGTGTATGCTGTATTAACTGTTTGTTTGTAAAATTGCGCCCTGAACTGTATATTTCCATCTCGGTCTCAGTTCATTTCGGGCCTTTATGCTGTATAAACCTTCTTTTATCTTTTTTTTTCCCTTTCCTTTTGGAAAAAGACATTTCAACAGATGTCTTAAGATGCTAAAGTTGTTCATTGATTTCTTTTTTTTTTTCTATTTCTGGGAGATGGGGATAGGGGTGGGGGTGGGGGATCACTGTTGCCTGTGTGTAACTGCCTTGTTCCAAACTCAGTCGCAGCTGACTGACAGTGAACCACAATATGGCTGTAATTCCAAACAGTCAAACATCACAGGAAGTCTCTGGTGACACCAGCATAGGTAGACTATGACTACAGCTAAACATTATCCTGTATATTATCATGTTCATTTATGAAGAAAAATGCTATCAGATCTCTGAATCCTTCCCTTTTAAAACTACTGGGTAAAATACAATTTGAAATAAGCAATAGACCTTGATCCTTACGCAGTGTCATCTGAGAGAATTTGCCTAAAGGAAAAAAATAAGAGTGATCAATGATAGATCTGAACCAAACAGTCTTACTGATGCATGTTGGTTTAAATGAAATGGCACAGGACGTACATGCAGTATTTGTGTATACCTTCAATCATTGTGTTGAAACCCATAATTCTAAACAATGTTTGTCTCTAGGCAAAGAATGAATGAAAAATCATAAACATATCAAAAGAAATCTCTTCACTTCACGATACTTGAATTAAAGCACGCCAATTGTAAAATGTGAATTTATTTTTTCTTAGATTTTTGTTTGGGTCTGACACTTTAAAGGTATTTGATAACATGCTCACAAGGTTTTAACATTTTTCATGAGAAAGAAACAAAGCTATGTTGAAAAACGTTCATTTTAGTATGTGTGTGTGTGTGAATGGTTCTGTATGTACACTCTCTAATCACTGCTTCCCTTCATGTGGCGACTGCCTGCAATTATGATCCATTTAGTATATTGTACTATCTTCGTTATTTGTGTATGCATTTTAAAAAATGTTCCAACATGGTTACTATCTAGCGTTGCACTGAGTGTCTTCTTGCCCCTTGCTCATCTATACAAAAAAGAAAAACTGAAAAAACACAGGGGAAATGACGACAATTCATGTGTTAATGTTTACTCAAGGACTTTATGGATTTATTTTCATCTTAAAATATTAAATACCTGTAAAATTGTATTCTCATATAGTGGCTTTTATTGTGGATTAATTCCCACAAGAGTTATCATTTTGGAGTTAAAGTTTTGTATCATTTCAATTGCATTATTTGAAAAAAAAAAATAATAATAATAGGGAAACAAAAGATAAACTAAACTTTGGCCATAGTGAGAAAGTTAGTAGAGAAGCAGTAACATTCACGAACAGTAAAGATAAATAGATGCGAGTTAGTGACATTCTGACTCATTTCAAAAGGTGCCTATCTCTTCCATTCTGTGAAATTATTTTTTCTTTTTAAGTCTACCTGCCGTTTACAAATGATGGGATTTTCCGAAATTTCAAAAGCAAAACAAAGTAAAGGAATTTACTACAAGAATGCAAGAAAAAAAACTACAATTACATCTTCCATCAAATAAATAAAAAATAAAAAAAAGAAGAAAAAAAAAAACGTTTTAAATGAAGACGTATGCTTCTTGCTGAACTCTGGGATTGTTTCAGTGTTGCGTTGAATTTTGCTTATGAATTACATTATTGTTCTTGTTGGTTGAACTTATGCCAAAATGTCTTTAAATTTTCGTTTCTGTAAAAGCAACATAATTCTGTCACTCTTGCACACTGACAATGGACTTGGATATTTTCTCAGGAAGATTAGGGGTCCAGAGTTCCAGTTCCACTGTTATGATGTTGATTATCATGAGAATTTAACAAATCATTTAATGAAAGAGGACAAAAGATGTTGATCGAAATCCAGCTCTAAGCACTGAAGGTTATGGATTTTTTTTTTTAAATGTCTTTTTGAATTTTAATCCGTAGCAGACACACATTTACCAAATATTAGATTTGTAATGAACCTATGCGTTATATTTCTTGAAGTGGAGTACTTTCCATTTGAAATATGTTTGTTTGTATCTATCGCTTTACGTACAAATACAGTTTTGTTTCTTGGTTAGGTTGTGGAAGGACCTACCACTGTTTGATTTTTACCTTGCTTGACGTTTCTCAACGAGGTCCAGTAAAAGATGCTTGATATTCCATCCTCTTGTATTTTCTTGTTTTGGAAATTCAGTAGAGGCCTGTATTCAAAGGCCTGAGAATTGTAGATCAACACATAGAACTTGAACTCCTACCAGATTTTCTTACTAGTTTTTGAGTGTGGGTTGAAAATACTCCGTCTAGGTTTAAGGTTAAATGATGAGGAATTAAAATGTTGTGAAAAGGATTAAGAATCTATGCACAAGTTTGAGGGGACAGTATGTCCGGTCATGCTATTCTCACAAGGATCTTTTTGGTGGGGTGGGTGGGGGGTTCATACAGTTTCTTTGTACAAGTTCTGATCTGAATTAGCAAATTTTAAAGTGTCATCACCATGCTCTGTGTCTCTCAACCAAGGAGCATCATCAACCAAGCACTGTGGGTTTATGCCAATCCGTGACATTCTAGTGTTTAAATGGAATGATTGTACGGGGTCTTGTGAAAGGGAATTTAATTGTTTCTCTTTATTGTTCAGATATTAAGAACATGACTGTACTGAGATTTAATAATGTTGCTGGCTTTTAAATGTTTTTTCCTTACCCTTAATAGAATGTGATCGTTGAGGACTTGCACCGAAAAAGTCTTTCCATGTGGTATGGAGATTATTTCAGCCTATATTAATAAACAGCATTTTTTTCTCTTGAAATGTGTTTGTCTTTTATTTATGCTGATATTTCATGTACTCTCCATTTAGTCAACATTTGAGTAGATTTTTCTTAGAAAGAGGTTTATATGCTAGCAGATATGACAGTCATGCTGACTCAAACCGAGTCAAATTTATAGGCTGCTGACCTCTAGCGGTATGTCCGATTTTATTGCTGGATTAAAATGAAAAGGGTAAGCAGGTTTTGATATTTAAATAAGATGCTAGCTGTACTTGAATGACCAAAAATAGATGCCTTGACTAGGACTTTAGCAGTCAGACCCTGGACCACAAAACCAGTCATAAGTCACACGGGTATATTTGTGGCAATAGCCAACAATACATTGTACGGGTCAAAATTATCCATTTTTCTTTTATGCCAAAAATCATTAGGATATTAAGTAAAGATCATGTTCAATGAAGATATTTTGTAAATTTCCTACCGTAAATATATAAAATGTATTATTAGTAGCAATATGCCTTGCTAGGATTTAATTTGGACAACTTTAAAGGTCATTTTATCAATATTTTTTATTTAAAATTGCACCCTCAGATTCCAGTTTTTCAAATAGTTGTATCTCGGCCAAATACTGCCCTATCCTAACAAACCATACATCAATGGAAAGCTTATTTATTATTTATGTATAAATCTCAATTTAAAAAAATTGACCCTTATGACTGATTTTGTTGTCCAGGGTCACATATGATCAATCCATTCTATGGGAAAAGAGCACTGACGTTTTTAAGACTTTTTCCAAAAATACTAGTCATGTTTTTGTGTAAAAAAAAAATAAATGAATGGGGAAAATATTACTGAGGGTAAATTATGTAGCTGAATGGCACATGCAAAAAATGAGCATGTGCTTCAGTCTTTGATCATTGTGGATTTACAAAAATTAGTATGTTAACTCTACCTGAACCTACTGCCAAGGAACAGGAATACAGACTAAATATGAAACTCTAGTATTGTCTTCCGACAATCTCTCTTAATACCAATTTAAAATATATCTCTGTAAATTGCTTTAAATAAAGACTATCCCAAATGACAAATTCCTAAAAAGACCTACAGTAGAAGAGATTTTCTGGTTCTTCTGTTGCACTTATACAAATCATGCACAAGAAGGCAGTATTTAGCTATTTTAATTTCTATCCGCCTTCCTCACCACAGACTTTGAGGACAGCATAAAATATTTACAAGTACCCATCAGGCCTCTGAGACCCATTTGCCTAATCTTTATAGCATAAACATTCAGGTTTTTGTCAATAATCTTAATACTTCATTTCAGCTACAGACATAATTTTTCACACTCATGTATGTGAATATGATTTATGTAGGTCTAATAATGTAAAGGTGCATCTTTCACAGGATCAATGTGAAAATAATCCCAAACCTCTTCTATCAGCTATCACTTTTCTTTTCTTTTTTGGAATATGCTTGGCAATTGTATAGAGAAACTCCCAGGTCTAAAAATGCTTGTGTAGGTGTTTTACGCTATAAATAACTAAGGTCTATATGTTACCATGGAAATACATCCTCAGGACCATTGCCAAGAGATACTGTGGAGAACGAGCATGCTAAGTTTACTGACACTACACTGATTTTGAAAAACGTGTTGGCCGAGGAAATGTTTTCCATATGCATTTTAAAGGTGGTTAATTAGAGAAAATTATATAATCATTGATATGCTTTTGACAGGCACAAGGCCACAGGTAATCCCAGCCCTGCAGATAGTCATAACAACACTATGATGGTTAGTGTGGTATTAAAAAAATCCAACATCTGTCCTTCAATTCGAGTGGCTGAGCAGACATCTCTAGGAATACTGAGAAGCACTGGGACTTTTCACTGTTTGTATCACTAAAGTTGTCAGTCTGTGTATTAGTGGTTTGTATTTTTCATCTGAAATTTTCTTGCAGGTTAAATTATAATTGATTAAACCTGTAGATGGCAACTTTTTGTGTATTACGAATGAGTCATTGAATCATTCACTCAGCTGATCAAATCAATATAGTAAAGTGTTCCTCAGATGCAAACTTCAGAGTCTCCATGCAGCAATTTTCGCAACGTTGACCAACAGAAAACTGCTTGGTTTGAAAGTGACTTCTGCGTGAGCCTGCTTATATTCAGAACTACATGACTTTTAGTGTGTTTTTTTATTACCCTAGTCGCTGTAAATAGATGTAATTTATTAATCCAGTAACAACATAAAATAAAAAAAACTACACAAACAAACATGATGGACGATATCATTCCCACGCATCCATACCATTACGAAAAAGATGTTTATTCAAGTGTGCTAGTATACTTAGTATACTTCCAGTCTACTTTTTATGTACTTCTCAGAAATATACTTTGTGTAGCCTATATATTTTAGAAATATACTTAAAATTGTACTTAAGTAGCCTACACTTGACTTACAGAAAGGTCTAAGTATATTTGGATCATACATGTACTCAATCTTTTGATCAAGATATAGGCCTACTTAAAAGTATAATTAAGTACACTTGGCTTGTAGTTGTGTTTAATCTATTGATTGAGTAGGCTATTAAATATAGCCTACTTTTTTCACATAGTTTTACATACAATCTTATAAACTTAAATTGTTCGAAATTTTTTTTTTGATTTATAAAGAAAACAGATATGTTCCTAATTCTGAATTCTGGATTTTTGTGTACGCTAGTCCACTGGTTGTGTAAATCGGAATTTACTTCAATTCAAATCTACTTTACAATTTCCACCTTGCCACTGACTGAATTTCCCGGCTGTCCATGTTTTCACTGTTATACGGTAGGTATAGATGCGCTATTACACATCTTCTAGTACAGAATCTCCAGATTAAAACACAGGTGAAGCAGAAGCAAAAGCAAGTGATAGAAGATTGCAAAACTGCCTAACGTTACAGAATGAAATGTTGAACCCATTAAGAGGAAACTGTGAAACTTTGCGGGTGTTGATGGACTCAATCTACTCCATATGTGTTTTAATCATCGTTCTAAATCCGATACCGGACATAGTCTTTGACAAAAATGCAATTTTCTCAGCTTTTTGTTTAAAATGTTGCTTTTTTATGAAACTTACCCACATTCAAGTGTTAAAAAATATGCATGAAGCTAGAATAAAATGTTTTTAAAATGGAAAGAGTTCAACTACAGTAAAAGTTTTCAAGAATAGAACATTAATACCCAAATAGGAACATAGTAGTATACATAAAGTGCAAAAATAATATATAAATAGTAAACTATAAGTATGATATTATGTTCACTTAAAGAAATCTTTAAAGTATACTTGCTGTATAAAACTACAAAGCCAGTAGTTTACTGAGAGTACACTTCAAAGTGTTCGTTCATAAACTAAAATAATGTAGCCTACTACAGGTATTAAAATAGTAAACTACTAGTATACTTATAAGTTCACTTGTAGTACAGATGCAGTACAAATGAGAAACGTAGTAGTGAACTAGTTGTGCACGTAAAGTTTACTACTGTAACACTTAAAGTACACTTAAACGTATACACTTACAAGTTTACTACTAGTACATTGATATTAGTATGCTTACTACATAAAGTATACTTAAAAATATACTTGAACTTTACTTAAGTATATGTCATAAAAAGAACTTGAAGTATACTTTTTTTTCGCAAGGGGATTCACATCCCATCACTTGAGACAAGCACTTGTAAAATCGCCCACATGACGAGGATCATTAAAAGGAGGCGGGTGCCTCTCACTTACCTCCCCATGCTGTCTGCGCTCATCTCGGTCACAGTGAACTTTGGCAAAGCGCTCTGTGGATGCTGGCAGGAGCCGTTCCTCTCGGGCACTGCTGGCACGCGTGGATGCGAAACAACAGCCAGGTACAATGACGCACCACAAATTAACACTTACGCATTTCACACTGTCTTGTTTTTAGTCTTCCGTGGTTTTACATTGGTACGATAAAGCCGCTGCTGACCTGATCATTTCGTTATCGCATTCTGTTTGGTGTCCATACCTTCTATTTGAGCAAAATCACGCCAGCACGACACTGGATGGTAATACTTTAATACAACACACACGGTACCATAGAGGGATTTGATAAAGACACACTGTTTCTTCTGCAGGTGACTGTTTAAGGACGAAGCCAGACGCTACTGGGGAAGACAGACGTGTTTAAAAATCTAACGCGAACTTATGTGTGACGTGCTGTGGATTTAGTGTCTAAAACATCCTTTAATGAAACATGGAAGCGAGGAGGAACTCCACGTACCCACTTAGTTTGGGATAAACTCACTTGCCATAGGATATTAGTATGACAGAGCTGAAATAATGCCATTTTAGCTCTGAGTGAAGGACTGAGTTACCAAAACCATATATGTGGATATATGTGGAGAACATCATGGAAGAACTTTATGAGAGGAGATAATCGTTTTTTGAGTGGACTGAGAGGGGCTATGGTGAACTCATCCCCAGCCGTCGCTGCTCACGCAGAGGGAGAAGAGATCGAGGTGCTGGAGAGCACTGATGTCCTTCCTGTAGCTCCAGAGGACGTAAGTGACAATGTGCAGATGTATGATTTATGTTGTTTAAAAACAGCAAAGATTCATTTTAGGTTGGGTCATCTTTTTCTCAGTTATATCTCTGTTCACTCCTTTCTCCTCCCTCTTTCTCTGTCTTACACAAATGCTTCTCTCAGCAATGGAAGTCTCTTTTTGACAAGGTAGGATTTCTGCTCTTGTTGCTGACAGTTTCTTGTCTGTATGTCTCAGTGTGATGTAACTCTGTACATGTGCAGGCCATGCCCTGTTTACTAATATGAAAATAATCCTTAAAATCATTTAATACAATTATAAAGAGGAAAGTAGTAGAATCATGGGGGGAAAGTGATATCTCAGGTAATAGTTGGCCAATATTGCTTTTTCAGTGATAGTAAATTAAATGTACACAGCAGGATTGGATGAAATTTAATTTAAGAATGGGTTCTCTTTCAATTCATCAGTTAGAATTTGAACTGAACTGAATGGCTGGAAGTGGAACTAGCTGAATTGTTCAGTTAATGGTATTTTTGGAAGTCAGTTTGTCTGTGTAATTGCAAAGCAGCATCCCAATTTGCATACTTATACTTAGAAAATGACATAGAAAGTGCATAAGTAATTCAGTGTGTTCACACCAGTGTGGAATTTCCAGGAGGCTATCAGACTCTGATGTTGGATGACAAAATAGCCTTATAAAATTCATACACATACTAGAGTAGTGGTAGAGTGCATAGTTTGTAGTGTGTCATTTGGGAACTTATGTCTGTAAGGCCTATAATGTAAATGATCAACATATTTTAAACTTTTAAATAAGTCTTTGTCATGCTAACACAGATCTGTATCCTATTTCTTTTTCTTTATATCTCAATTCAAGTGAAGAATTGAATTAAACCGGAATTTAAAAGGTTCACAACCCTGGTACATAAAGTTGCTGAAATTAACATTTATTTTACACAACATTAACTCAAATAAAAAAAAATTAACAGAAAATGCTTTGACAAAATGCCCAGTGCGGAAATATACACTTCTCTTAATTGACCAAGTGGACATGGATATTGGCTGATGCTGATAATCTCAAAATATCAGTCTGCGATTAGTTTCAGGGGAAGGTGTGGATCTGTTATTTAAATACATACAGTATCCTGGTTACAGTTGTTAGTGGGGTCCACTCTGAATCTTGCATTGAGAGGGGGTAGTTAGTGAAACAGAGCTGGGTGACAGACGGAGAGCGGTCCCCCGCCCGCCTCTTCTTTCTCTTGCTTTCAGTCTCTCTCACTGGCTCTGCACCTGCCTAACCCTGACCCCCCACACATACTCCCCAGAGATAAAGACAGCGACATGAAGGATGAAGGGGCCCAAATGCAGAAGAAGAGAGAGACAGATATCAATATGAAGGGAAAGAGAGATTTTAGGGTTAACAGGGTGGCAGACGAGAACAGAGAGTGAGAGCTGTAAGGGTGCAGAAGGCTCGTGGCTGACCCTCTCCATCTCTGCTGGATTTGATAGGGGAGGGAGGGGGCTCCCTTACAAGTGGGCCTCTCACTCCGCTCCCTTTATTTAGCCGACAACACTTTGAGTCCCTTAAGTGGCTTGCCGTCTGGGGTTTCCAGTTTTGGGGTCACTGCCCTGCAAGGTTGTAAATTGGAGACATTGTGGGATCGAAAGGCCAGGAACACACTTCACTGATCGCAGATGTAACAAACTAATGAAAAAGAGGAGGAGGAGCTGGGCTGTTATATGACACAATGTTAGAGTACAAACAATTTAGAATTCACACATACATATTCATCTGCTCAAATCTGACGGATGATGAAAAGCTGTCAGCATCAGATGATTGCATTCTTGGCCTGTGGTGCCAGTGACATCAAATGGCTTGTTTGTTTCTGACAACTTATTAACTGACTGCATCCAAAAAACTAATCCATAAACATGGAAAGCTGTTAAAAGACTCATTGCAAATAAATAACTCTCTTTTAGTAACATAGAATGTTAGCTTATGCCCCCAGTTTAATTAATTTTCATGACTGCAAAGCAGTAAATAATTCAGTTCCCTTTCAGTCGGTCACGTTCAACCCACCCCTTCAGGGAACGTGGGTTACATACGTAACCGAGACGTTCCCTTTCAGTTGGTCACGTTCGACGTCCGACGTATTTAGACATATTTCGTTTCTTAACTTAGTTACAATACTAAAATACTTAATATTATTTTAGCTTTGTTTTCCATTAATTAGGCTCTGATTTGGTTGATTAGCTTTCACACACTATATAAATCATTTTTCTTTTAATTCAGAATATATAATAGAAGGCAGTGGCTATTTGCACTAGTGCAAATAGTGATAGGAAAGAAAAAGTAAAAGATGTTAAATTACTGAATACCCTAACACACTCAACACCCCCAAAGGACATATATTTCTAATCATAAGGTCTTTTCTCTACTTTTTTGTTTTTGTTCTTGTTTTTTTCTGTATGAATAAATAAATAGAATAAATTGCATGATAAATAATTAGAAAAATAAAGCAATATCACTCGCAATCATGCTGTTGTTCCAAATATCAGCATGGTTGTAGTTGAACCATAGGTAACAGTTATACAATAGTTCAGTAAATAATAAGTTAACTTACATTTTGCCAGTTGCTTTGTCTCTTTTCAAATCGCAGATTTTCTGTGTCTCTGAACAACACAGGTGTTGTTTTGTTCCTAGAAGAATCTGTTTTTAACAAATCAGTTGAGTAAAGGATTCAATAATAAACTCATAAATGCACAAAAGATTTGTGCATAACCTATTGGTGTAAAAATGTTACCTGCTGAATGGGTCACTGAAAACCCCCCACCACTAACCAGACTGACAGCCTGTCTGGAACACTGCAAACACAGACAAGCAGTGCGATACAAACATTGAAAGTCCTTGTGTGTCTGTTATCTTGAAGTGCCGCACAGCCAGTAAAATTCAAGAACTGTAACTAGCCAAACAATAGTGAATAACAACAGAATCCTCGATTGATTACTAGAGGTTGTTGTTTGTTGTGGAACATATATGAATCGAGATGCAGTTGCGGTTTAACAGTCTGTTGCAGTTCTGCTGCTATTTATAAATAAACCTGGTTTCAGACATGACCTTTGTGCTATTTCATTTATTTCATTGTTTGGATTTGTTGCAGCTCACAAGGGTCTTAGAATTAATTCTGGGGATTTCATACTACTAGTTTCAGTGGGTTCTTGCCTGTAATACCCCAAACATAAACCCAACACATAGCTATATTCTACAGATATTTAGCTTTACGAAGTCACGCACACACACACAAAAAAAACGCTGCAAAAAATTTCTGAGCCCTATAAATTAATAGTAAATTCACTTAATTTCTTCCAATTATGTTGAATTTGATGTTTAGACTCTCCATAACCTCTTGATAAAAAGAAGTGCACTTAATTTTATTGAGTGTGCACTTGCAGTGTATTTTTAAAAACTGTACATGCAGATAATATTAATAAAATAAAAGACCACTTAAATGTATTTAGAGTAAATTTTTATGATTGTTACTTAACTAACTTAAGTCCACTTTTAAAAAGTGCACTATGATAATGTCAAATTGTTTTAAAGTACATTTTAAAACATTGTTTTAATTATGTTTTGTTGTGCTTTAAAGAAGTACACTTATTTTTTCAGCCTGGTCTCATTATTAATACGTAGGTATCAATACATAACATTTTCAGGTGCAAAACATACATTTTTGTAAGTTTGGATAGATGCTGAAACATACAATATGGGGATATGGACAGCATTTAAACATAAACATTATTGTGTATACAGCTAAAACATAAAATATTAATGAATCTTTTATATCATAAAGATATTTGTATAATTGCTCTTTTACCATTTTATAGATAAATTGCAGGTCCCTTAACCCTACCCCCAAACCCAAACATAACAGTTTTATAGAGAATATAAAAAGAATATATAAACTAAACTTAAACTTAAACATGAAACATGAAACATGAAACTCGCCAACAGAGGTTACAGTGACAAGAAACAATGGGAACAAAAGGGCTATTTATGGCTATTTATTACACAAAGACTAATGAGTAACAAGAAACACATGAGCATGATCAAGACAATGAACCAATGGCAAAACAGAACTGATGAATACATGACCAAAAACAACCAATCAGAACATGACACATTTACAAGGGGAGCACATGACAAACAGGAAACATTACTGTGAGAAAAACAAAATAAAAGACATGAAACTTAAACTTGAAATAAAACTACAACACAGACAGTGACAGTGGAATCACAATATTTTATTTATTGCAAAAGCATCAAAAGTGATACCAAAAGAACGACTGCCGCATAAACATAATAAAACACAACATAAATTCCAGGCCTGATCCTTTCTTGTCTATCACTGTCGTCACTCCTCCTTTTATCCTCCTGGAGCTCCTCCGCAAGACACAAGGCCCTCACTTCGTTCCCACGGCTCTCAGCCCCACCCTGCTTACCACATACCACCATCGCCCCTCCACTCCCTCTTGGACAGCAGCCGCCCCTCCACAACCCAGGCGGACAGCAAGTCAGTTAGTCTGACCCCCCCAGTAAATTACTCTAGCCTACTGCCTTGATCGTCAATGTTGGCAGACTCCACTCCACTCCGCTCTTTGAAACCACATTCCTCCTTGCCCTTGGGTTTCGGCACCAATGTAACAAGGTTTGTTGATAAGGAAAGAAGGAGGTGGGAACCGGTGAACATACTTTAATCATAAAATAAACAAAAAATGAAAGCAAAGTGCCCCTCAGCCCCTCACGGATGACTGAGGCACAAACATAAACAAAACACAACGTAAAGTCCAGGCCTGGTTCTCTCATGTCCTTCACTGTCGACACTCCTCCTTTTATCCTTCCGGACCTCCTCTGTGAAACATGAGGCCGTTCCCATTGCTCTCGGCCCCGCCCTGCTTGGCACAAAGTTCAAATGACGATGTGTTGCAGTCGCAGTCCTCTCTGGCGGTATATCATATTTTTCATGCCAACATGTTTGGAGTGGTCGAATTTGGAATCTACTGTACGTATATACACCAATCAGGCATAACATTTTGTAATTACTATTTACTATCCTATTTTGTATTTACAAAAATATTTTAAAACATGACTATATTTTAGTTTACAATAAATGTTTGTCAATACATTCAGCAGTACACTAGAATAGTAATTTCACATAAGTATGCACTTAAGTCCTACTTAAGTTGGTTGACAAAAAAAGCCTTCTAACATTAAACTAATTGAATTTCATATAAATTTAAAATATAATACATACTAATTTTATTGCAGTTAACATGCAGTTACAAATTCAAAAACATTACATTCAGTTCGCAATTAAATGGTTAGTTCACATGAAAATTATCCCATAAATTACTCACCCTCAAGACATCCTAGGTGTATATGACTTTCGTCTTTCAGCCAAACACGAGTGAGTTGAGTTCCGGCGTATGACATAGGACGTAGGTATAGCATAAGCTTTGGTGAGTGTAGGGCTGGGCAACAAACTCAAGCTCCTCTGACATTTCTTTTTAAAAATTCAAATTTTAGACTTCTAATTCATGACCGGTATTTTGTTTTGCTCTATCCTCTACGCTTTCGCGTTCTTCAATACGTCATATTCATTCAATACAGACTTGCGTATGGCCGTTACTGGAAGCCAGTGAATATAGTTTATAAAGTTATAAATATGGATATTGTTCTTACAAAAATGCAACGCTTACTTCAGAAGGCCTTTATTAACACCCTGGAGCCTTATGGTTTACTTTTATAATGGATGGATGTGCTTTTTTGGGCTTTCACTCTTATTATTAAGCTTGGAAGAGCCAGGATATTTTTTAATATAACTCTGATTGAGTAAATTATGGGATAATTTTCATTTTTGTGTGAAGTAACCTTTTAAGTATATGCTTTTAATGCTAAAGGGTTTTTCCTTTCCACAAGGGACATCTAAAATCTAACATGAAATGTGTAGTCTGTCTTAGTTCTCTGGTATTGTCTTGAAGAGGCAGCCCATTGGTGTGCTGTTGCTCGCCACCTGCTCCTTATGTCTCATTCTACAAGCTGAGAGAGAGTCTGTCTATGAAAGAATGAAAGCAATAGAAAAAGAGAGTGACAGTGAAGGGGACCATGTGCATGTATGCAACCCTTTGTATCCCAGTGGGCATTTAACACATAACAATCAAATACATTGTGTGTGTCCCTAAGCTCTTTGTGTTTCTGCGACATTCAGTGATGAAAGTTTGCAAAATATCTCTACATGTGGCCTTGTTTCTGTTTTCAGACACATGCAGCGAGTGATTGTCCAATATATATTTCCCTTTCTATTTTCAGTGTACTTTCCTCGTCTGTCCCTCGCTGTAGTCTTTTATTCACAGCCCACTCTTTCTCTGACACATTGCTTCTTTAAAGAGACTGTGATGATAAGAGGAATCTCCCACTTGCGAAAAAAAAGTGTGTGAACAAAAAAATAGACAGTTGCTAAAAATATCAGTTGAGTAGTACTCTCTTGAGTGTAAAAGTGTAAGTGTGGTAACATCCAGTTCAGATGCCTGTGTAAAGGGATCGTCAAGAAGAAGGAAGTTGGTTCTCTCTTTATAACCAATTCTACTTTTCTGGAAGAGCTTCATACTAGAACATGGATTTACAGAACTGCTCTCTTTTCAGGGTTGCCAGGTCTGCACAACAAAACCCGCCCAATTGTGTTCTTGGTGGGTTGGTGCGGCAGGTTTCCCAGTAAAAAGCTTGCTTTAATTCGTGGACTACAAAAACTACCAGCGGCAACAGTGTAAAAGTAGCCATATTTCGTGGAAAAAACGTAGACTTGGCATCACAGTCTCTTTCATACACCTCAGTAATGTTAGGCATGTTGGCAGTGGGGCCTGGGTCAATGTCAGCATTTCAACTCATCTTAAAGTTGTTCAGAAGGTGGTAGAAGCCAGAGTGATGTAATGTGATGACAGGATGATTCCCAGATGCCCAGTCTAGTGCCCCATGGCCACGTTGCCGTAGGGAGGAACCATGATGGTACGGAGTTTAACGCCACCATGGGGACGTCGCCAATGGGGAAGTGAGATGGACCGGGGGTAGAACCTCTCCAGACATAGCAGAATCGCATCCCTTGATGTTCGTACTTCGCCCCAATCCAATATATAGATTTGATCTGTCATCAAACGGTGAACGAACGGCAAGGTGGCAGAATTGAAAGATGTAGTCCAACAAATTTTGACGATTTTGACAAGTTATGACGATTCTAAGGGCACACACACTTTTTGGGGCCCCCAGAAATCGGTTTTATTAGTAGGCCTAGTAGTAATGTAATAGAAATTATAAATGTACGATCTACCAAAGAGTTACAAATAAAACAAATTTGTATTTTGCATTTCCGGTCAAACGCTCCACTCATGATCCGCTCATGCTCACCAGTAAAACTACGTTCGCTCAAATCCGCTCTGACATGAAATTTCTCTGTACTGTAGGCAACTATGCTTGTTGCAGTTTCATATTTATGTTTAAATATTATAAAGTTATTTTTTAATTTCATCTATGTTGATTATGAAAAGTGAACAGCATGAGTAAGATCATAAGATGCGCAATATGTCGGAAGACATGGAGCGGGTCAGAAATTATTTTGACCACTTCATTATGTTATGGTTTGTAGAAAGTGAATTTCGTTTTGTATAAATTGTATCTTAATTTTAATCAATGTTTCATCAACCAATTGCCTGGATTTATTAAACAATAAGCAAATATAGCAGACAATATAATCGAGACATGGAGGCGCCGGCACAATTAATTGCATTGCACATGAACTGGAGCGCATCTCACAGACATAAGAAATATGTTGCTTGAAATATCTACTTTTAAATTAAACAATTCAAAACGAAAAGAAATAGGCTACTCTCTGATTATGTAATGAAATGTATGAAATGTGCATTTCTCTCTTGGCGCGTCCACTACTGCAGTGATGGCGAGTCAACATCGTCAACAATTAAAATGTCTCCTTGCTATTTTTTGACACATTCATAATCATTACTTTTGCCGGTTCTTTGTGGCAAGCTTTATGAGTGCGCTTGAGTGTGGAATAGGGTAATATATTACGCAAGCGCTCATTAGGCTATGGTTTAGAATTCTCTCCAGTATATACACTCACCTAAAGGATTATTAGGAACACCATACTAATACTGTGTTTGACCCCCTTTCGCCTTCAGAACTGCCTTAATTCTACGTGGCATTGATTCAACAAAGTGCTGAAAGCATTCTTTAGAAATGTTGGCCCATATTGATAGGATAGCATCTTGCAGTTGATGGAGATTTGTGGGATGCACATCCAGGGCACGAAGCTCCCGTTCCACCACATCCCAAAGATGCTCTATTGGGTTGAGATCTGGTGACTGTGGGGGCCATTTTAGTACAGTGAACTCATTGTCATGTTCAAGAAACCAATTTGAAATGATTCGAGCTTTGTGACATGGTGCATTATCCTGCTGGAAGTAGCCATCAGAGGATGGGTACATGGTGGTCATAAAGGGATGAACATGGTCAGAAACAATGCTCAGGTAGGCCGTGGCATTTAAACGATGCCCAATTGGCACTAAGGGGCCTAAAGTGTGCCAAGAAAACATCCCCCACACCATTACACCACCACCACCAGCCTGCACAGTGGTAACAAGGCATGATGGATCCATGTTCTCATTCTGTTTACGCCAAATTCTGACTCTACCATCTGAATGTCTCAACAGAAATCGAGACTCATCAGACCAGGCAACATTTTTCCAGTCTTCAACTATCCAATTTTGGTGAGCTCGTGCAAATTGTAGCCTCTTTTTCCTATTTGTAGTGGAGATGAGTGGTACCCGGTGGGGTCTTCTGCTGTTGTAGCCCATCCGCCTCAAGGTTGTGCGTGTTGTGGCTTCACAAATGCTTTGCTGCATACCTCGGTTGTAACGAGTGGTTATTTCAGTCAAAGTTGCTCTTCTATCAGCTTGAATCAGTCGGCCCATTCTCCTCTGACCTCTAGCATCAACAAGGCATTTTCGCCCACAGGACTGCCGCATACTGGATGTTTTTCCCTTTTCACACCATTCTTGGTGAAACTCTAGAAATGGTTGTGCGTGAAAATCCCAGTAACTGAGCAGATTGTGAAATACTCAGACCATCCCGTCTGGCACCAACAACCATGCCACGCTCAAAATAGCTTAAATCACCTTTCTTTCCCATTCTGACATTCAGTTTGGAGTTCAGGAGATTGTTTTGACCAGGACCACACCCCTAAATGCATTGAAGCAACTGCCATGTAATTGGTTGATTAGATAATTGCATTAATGAGAATGCAATACAGGTGTTCCTAATAATCCTTTAGGTGAGTGTATATTTATGTAATTAAATTAATAAAAGTGCTTAGTCAATGAATGGCTTAAATGAACAATTACTAGTCGAGTATAGAAAAAACTTTAGTCAGGGGCAGCCCTACTTATTTCACATATTTTCGAACCAGCATGTCACAAAGGGCATTCTGGGCTGAGCGAGCAGTGCTGAGTGGAATGAGCAAGCTTTTGGATAGCTAGGTTGGCTTGTATGTTTGTGATCAGCATCTGCTGATCAGTGGGGGTAGAGACAGACTAGGAGTCAGAGATGGTGGTTGCAAGTTAAATATCAAGTAGGGGCTATGAGTTACTGCGATTCCTCATAATCATTGAATCCTTCAATAAAACACTCCAGGTTGCTCCAGGTAAAAAACTGTCCCTGCAGTTAGTATAACGTTCTCTGGATAAAAACATTAATGGCGGTGGACAGTAGAAGTAAGCGAGTCATACACAATGTGTTTTTCTGTTTCTTCAATGTCAGAAAAACACATTCTTAAAATCAGATTATTGGTAGGCCTAATTTATATTTACATATTTCTGACATGACACAACAAGTGTGTTTTTCCTCCTCACGTGCTGCACGCACAAACATACAGCACGACTCGTGTAGTCCAATACATGAACACATGATGTGCGTTGGTTCTTTTAATGAATCATTTTAGAAAGACTCGGTTACGAATCCTTCGCAAATCCTTTTGACATCTTTCACTGGCTTCTGAATCAACATAATGCATGACTCACTCACTGAACTGCACGTTCCATGTCAATGCATCATTACTTCAATATAGCCATTAGGCTGCTCTTACTGTGTGCCACCAAGAATGCAACAATATATTCTCAAAATTCTCTTTATCCTAATGTTTTATTGCTTACCATAATCCTTGTGGGAATGCATTGAAATTGGTAAGTAATTTAATAATATGAGAAGAATTTTAAACAAAGTTAAGTAAGTGCATACCGTTTAATTACCAACAATAAATGGTGTTCTTTTAAACTTTCTATTCATCAAAGCATCCTGAAAAACTTTTTTTTTTTACTTTTTCATCATTTATAATAAGAAATGTTACTTGAGCATCAAATCATCATATTAGAATGATTTCTGAAGGATCATGTGACATTGAAGACTGGAGTAATGTCACATTAAAAATTAGAAATTTTAATTTGTAATGATATTTAATGATATTGCTGTTTTGATCAAACAAATGCAACCTTGTTGATAATGAGACTTCTCATTATCTAAAACATTAACCCCCAGTTTCACAGACAAGGTTTAATCCCAGACTAAAATGCATGTTTGAGCTGTTTTAACTGAAAGCAACTTGCACTGGAATGTCTTAAAATATGTCAGTGCCTTTGTTTTCTCAAGATGCACACCAGTAATGTTTTTTTTTTTGTAAGGCACATTTATAAAAGCTATAAATCACCTAATTAAACTAAGGCCTAATCTTGGTTTAATCTAATCCCTGTCTGTGAAACCAGGCCTGAATGTTTTACTGAACCCAACTTTTGTAGTGTAGTCTAAAAAAGCTTTTGCTAGGGTTTGCTTAAAGGGATAGTTCACCCAAAAGTGAAAATTAGCCCAAGATTTACTCAACCTCAAGCCATCCTAGGTGTATATGACATTCTTCTTTCAGACAAATACAATCAAAGTTATATTAAAAAATGTCCTTGCTAATCCAAGCTTTATAATGGCAGTGAATGGCTGTTTCTGTTTTGAAGTCCATAAAAGTAAATCTATCCATCATAAAAGTGCTCCACACGGCTCTGGGGGGATAATAAATAACTTTACAAACTGTAATCTCTCATTTTGGCTAACTGTTGTATGTGCGTTCACGAGAGACTGGCGTTCCAGCGTATGACGTAGGATGCTCCGGTGAGAATATGCTAGTTCTCACGAGAACCAAGTTTTGTTTGTTCAATCCTCTGCGCTTCCTTGTTCGTCACCAGAACTTACGCTACGTCTGCATCCTACGTCATACGCTGGAACACCAGTCTCTCGTTAACGCGTGTAAAACAGTTAGCAGAAGTTAGAGATTACAGTTTGTAAAGTTTTAAATATGGATTTTTTTCTTACACAAACGCATTGCTTTGCTTCACTAGGCCTTTATTAACACCCCGGAGTCGTGTGGATGCACTTTTATGGACTTCAAAACAGAAACAGCCATTCATTCAGAAACTGCCATTATAAAGCTTGGAAGAGCCAGGACATTTTTTAATATAACTCTGATTGTATTCGTCTGAAAGAAAAATGTCATGAAAATGTCATAAAGCCTCCGTCATGGAGAGTTCTGTTCTGACCTAATCCGCTGAAGCAGTCTTTGGTGTTGTATGACATGCCAGTCATGACTGTAGGTACTGTAGATCACTGGAGCAGGTTCAGTGTATTTGACAGGTGATACTCAGATTTCAGAGTGTCACTGGTTTATGAGATCAGACAGAAATCCTTTCACATCTTTAAGATTGAAACCTTCCCACAGGTAACAGTTAGACTGATTCAGCCATGGAAACACTGCCACCACTGGTGCAGGGTTTTCTGTTAGTTTCATTATGAGTCTTATGTGTTTGTGTTTATTATCTGTGAGAACATACAGCTTTTTCAAGAGACGTCTAACATGTTGATAAAAGCTTAGTACTCATCTATCCTGTCAGTCAGTCCATATCAGATTTTCACAGAAATTCCTACCAGACCTGCTTATTGTCATTTAATCTAACTCCATTGGCCTTCTGCAAACTGGTTCAGTCCTGAGACAGATGGTTTTCTTTGACTTGTCTTTGTCCCACCTTTGTGTACTTTAAGTTGTTATCAAAAGCAGAGTCCAACATTTTTGCAGTGCATGTCCGAATCCACTTTTGCTAGTTTAACGATGGAAAAAACTGTTGGCGCACCAGGGGCATGGTCCAAAAGGGTTGTACCTAGTATCTTAATAAGTCATTGGTGTGTTTTGGGTGTAACGTGCCATAAACCAAATCAGAGTCTCATCTCCCATTCCCTTTAAAAGCCAGTTGCGCTTGCACCATGGCAGATTCACTATTTACATGGGTGAATTTGCAAGCGGAAAGACTAAACGCTTCTCCAGAGAGGAATAATTTTATTTTTAATATTTAAAATAGTTTGTGTGCTGCTGCACGTCCCTGTGTGTGTAATAAGCAGAGTGTGCGCGCGTTGTGCACCCGCCTATAGGCGCATATTACTAATGCGCCCTTTACATAACACAAAAAATACTGACTTTAGACCAGGTTTTTGTTGGTCAATGGCACAGTCTTTTTCAGTTGCCTCAAAGTGATGTTTTATTAACAAATTTTGGGAGGAGCACGTTCAGAGAATTAAACCTAATTAAACACAAGTGGAGCATATTAAGCTAATCAATTTAATCAACGATAGGAGGTGTGTATATATACAGCTGACTTACCTTCCTTTCGTTGACAGTTTCTTAGCATCCCTCCACCACCCCATCTCCTCACTTTGATTGAATAAACTCTTATTAGACGTCAACACAATCCATAATACAAATGCAGTCTAGTTCTAGACTATCTCTATCGGGGGGATACTTTGGGTTCGGGTCAAAATTCCGAGCCCGGAGCCCTCCCCCGGACAGCATGCCAAATACGCATAATATTTACTCTATTTAATTTGATGCAAAAAAACACTTGCGTCGCGCCTGGCGTCGCATTGCGCTGGGTGTATGATGGGGCCCATAGTGCAAGAATTCTGAACATGTTTTTTTAATAGATGGTTTAGACCAGGGGCCCATTTTAGAAAAGAGGTTAAGAGAAAACGTACTCGGTTACTTACGTAACCGCAGTACCCTGAGATAAGGGAATGAGTACTGCGTCTTTAAGATACAATGGGGAAATAATCTATTTCTCGAATTACTGAAGCATTTTTGTCAAATCATGCAGTACTCGCACGCTATTGGCTGGCCAGTGGGAACTGCATGAACCAATGGCAGAACAGCATAACTGAGCGAACGAATGGGCACAATGCCCACGAAGCAGGGCACAAAGCCCGCGAAGCTGAGCACAAAGCCCGCCAAAATGGGCGTGGCATCTGCCTTAAAGGTACGCTGTAATGCCCTAAAACATCAGGTTATATCGACTGATCCGACGATCCCCCGTTGTTCTCTTTCATAGGTTCACTCAACGCTGCGTAGCTATGACGCAATGGGAACACCCTCTGGGTGTGCCGATTGTCTGAAGCCCTTATAGAATCACGCCAATTCATTGGCTGATGGTGCGGGCACCGCCCCTACGCTCTTATGTCGTCATATTATACTGGCGCGAGCGCCATCCGCTCCTCAGATTTCTCTGTCTTCACGAAGCGGCCATTCTAGCCCTTCGGTTTCGGTTTTTCTGGCCCAAATACATTGAAATTTGTACAACTTTCATCACCAGCACTTCAGCGACTGCGGATTGTGGAACTTTGTTCTCCTTGCGGTGAAGTGTCATGGAGTTTCGTCGCTGCCTGCCGCCGTGCACGCGCTTTATCACGAATGACGACCCTCACAGTAAGTGTGTTAAATGCTTGGGGTTTTCACACCCACGCAAGGCGGTTCAGGGCTCTTCTAAATGCAAATTCTGCTATAATCTCCTTCTCAAAACCCTCCGCTCTAGGCTTGCGGTTTTTGAGGAGTCATCCGTTTTTCCCCGTCGCGCTCCCGAAGCCGCGCAGGCCTCTCTCGGATCCGCGACCTGGGGTTCGGATGTAGAGCTTGAGGATGTGGAGTGCGAGCAGACGGGCCTCGCCCTTTCTCTCCCTCCCTCCCCCAAGCACGTGCGCGGGGTTCCGCCGGTCTGACTTGGCGGCTCGAAATTTCTCAACCACCGTGTTGACCGCCTCCCCAAACAATCCAGACTGAGAGACTGGGGCATCCAGTAGGAAGACCTTCTCCTTATCACGGATTTCCGTGAGATTGAGCCACAGGTGGCGCTCTGCCGCCACCGCGCCCGCCATGGAACGTCCTATGACACGAGCAGTGTGTTTAGTGGCTCTTAGGGCCAAATCTGTGGCTTTGCGCAGCTCTTTGACCGCTTCCGGTGTCAAGCCACCGCCCTCGTCCATTTCTTTTAAGACGTCCGCCTGGCAGGCTTGGAGGATGGCCATGGTGTGGAGGGCCATGCCTGCCTGGCCAGCTGCCGTGTAGGACTTTCAAGCAGTTTATGCCTCTCACGAGTGGAAACGTCTGCCGGGGGTATCACCTTGGATCCTCCGCACAGTTCAGTCCGGTTACACACTCCAGTTCGGTCGCAACCCCCCCCCGCTTCGACGGGGTTATTCCAACTGTAGTGAACAGCGCCTCAGAGGCTTCTGTACTACAGCAGGAACTTGCTTCTCTCCTCCTCAAAGGAGCGATAGAAGAGGTCCCTTCAACGGAAATTGAATGTGGCTTCTTCAGCCGTTACTTCCTGGTTCCGAAAAAGGACGGTGGACTGCGACCCATTCTAGACCTTCGCCGTCTGAACTTCGCCCTTTACAAAGGGAAGTTCAAGATGTTAACGCTGAAGGCTATTTTATCTCAGATACGTGCGGGGGACTGGTTCGTTACGGTAGACCTGAAAGATGCCTACTTCCATATTCAGGTCTTCCGACGACACAGGAAGTTCCTCAGATTCGCCTTCGGGGGAAGGGCTTATCAATACAAAGTCCTTCCCTTCGACCTCGCCCTGGCGCTGAGGACTTTCACGAAGTGTATGGACGCTGCTCTGGCCCCATTGAGGCTCCAGGGCATCCGTATACTCAATTACCTGGACGATTGGCTCATCCTGGCCCACTCCAGGGAGTTGGTGACTTGTCACAGAGACATTGCTCTTCAGCACATTCAGTCTCTTGGCTTGAGAGTGAACACCGACAAGAGTGTTTTCACCCCAGCTCAGCAGACCACCTTCTTAGGAGTTCGTCTGGATTCCGTTCTGATGCAGGCCCGTCTGGCTCCTGCCCGGATTTCCAGTCTCGCTTCATGTTTGGCCCGCTTCAGGCTCGGCCATCATGTTTCTGTGGGTACTTGTCGCAGGCTCCTGGGTCTTATGGCCGCAGCTTCCCCGGTGCTTCCCCTGGGGCTGCTTCATATGAGGCCCTTCCTCTGGTGGATGAAGCTCTTAGGCGCCCGATCAACAGGATCGGCTCTTCGCCTACTGAATGTGTCACGCGGTTGTTCCCGCACCCTATCAGTATGGCGGAACCCTCTCTTTCTTCAGAGGGGGTCAACATGGGGGCTGTTTTCCGTCGCCAAATGATTACGACGGACGCCTCTTTGACCGGCTGGGGCGCGGTTTTCGAGGGCAGACCAGCATTCGGAGTCTGGGAAGGGGAGGTTCTCTCGTGGAACATAAACTGCCTGGAGCTGAGGGCTGTCTCCCTGGCCCTTCGGTACTTTCTCCCCTCTCTCAAGGGACACCACGTCATCGTCAGGACGGACAACATGGCGGTGGTGTCTCATGTGAATCGCCAAGGGGGCTCACGGTCACGCATCCTGGACAGGCATGCGTGCCGTCTCCTCCTGTGGGCTCAGGACAAACTCCTGTCCCTGAGAGCAGTCCATGTACCCGGGATTTTGAACCTTGCAGCAGATTTTCTGTCGAGGCAGAAACTCAGGTCAGGGGAATGGATGTTGAACCCTCAAACAGTATCCCAAATTTGGGAAGTGTTTGGCAGAGCGGAGGTGGACCTCTTTGCCTCGAAAGAGTCGTCCCAGTGCCAGCTCTGGTTCTCTCTGAGTTCTCCAGCGCTGTTGGGGATAGATGCGTTCGCGCATCCGTGGCCCAGACTAAAGCTCTATGCATTCCCGCCCATCAAACTGATTCCGGCGGTTCTGTGCAGGGTGAGGGAGAGCGGAGTCAGTCTCCTACTCGTAGCCCCATTCTGGCCGTCCCAGACCTGGTTCTCGGAGATGGTTCTTCTTCTGGACTCCCCCCCTTGGGAGATTCCAGTCAGAGAGGACCTACTGTCTCAGCTTTAGGGCAGGATTTGGCATCCTCATCCCGAGATTTGGAAGCTGTGGGTATGGCCCATCAAGGGCCATTAGCTCTAAGTGCTGGTCTTCCTGCTGATGTTCAGGAGACCATTGCAAGTGCGAGAGCTCCTTCCACTAGGAGACTCTACTCCTCCAAGTGGAAGGTTTTCGAGTCATGGTGCTCATTCCATGCGGTGGACCCAGTTAGCTGCCTGGTGGGTTCAGTACTGAAGTTCCTGCAGGAGAAGTTTGCCGCTGGAGCAGCAGTTACCACCCTTAGGGTTTACATCGCTGCCATTGCTGCTCGCAGGGAGTTGGATGAAGTCCCTCTGGGCAAACATAGGTTAGTTTCGTCATTTATGCGAGGGGTTAGGCGCCTGAGACCGGCACGCTCCCCTGGTATTCCCTCTTTGGGACCTTTCAGTTGTCCTGGAGGGGCTAACTTTGGAGGGGCTAACTAAGGGCTCCCTTTGAGCCCTTAGAGTCAGCTCCAGAGCGGATTCTGACTTTCAAGGTTGCTCTTTTGTTAGCCTTAACCTCTTTGAAGCGAGTGGGCGACCTACAAGCTCTCTCTGTTAATGAGACATGTATGGATTTTGCTCCTGGTCTAGTTAAGGTAACCCTAAAACCTAGGCCAGGGTATGTGCCCAAAGTTCTGTCCACATCGTTTCGTTCTCAAGTTATCACCCTTCACTCTTTCCACCCTCCTCCTTTCGCATCAGAAGAGGATGAAAAGCTTAATTTGCTCTGCCCTGTCCGAGCATTGAAGTTTTATGTAGATCGGTCTGGTGGTTGGAGGAAATCAAGCCAGCTCTTGGTATGTTTTGGTGTTGGCCGCCGCGGGCTTGCCGCATCAAAACAGAGGATTTCCCATTGGGTGACGGAGGCTATTTCACTGGCATATGAGGTGCGTGGTCTACCTTCACCTTCAGCATTCGGGCACATTCTACCAGAAGTGTGGCTTCCTCTCAAGCGCTTTTTAGAGGGGCTCTTCTGGAGGACATTTGTGTAGCGGCAGGCTGGTCCTCCCCGCACACTTTTGTCAGATTCTATAGTTTGGATCTCGACATGGCTCCGGGTTCGCATGTTCTATCTGCTTGATCCGGCCATGCATGTTATCTGGTGTTCTTTGAGCCAGATAGGGCAGCGCTTAGCTTGGCGTGTGTGGTATATCGTTCCCATTGCGTCATAGCTACGCAGCGTTGAGTGAACCTATGAAAGAGAACGTCTCAGGTTACTGGTGTAACCTATGTTCTCTGAATAGGGAACGAGACGCTGCGAGAGAGTGATTACCTGTGCTTTGAACGGTGTTGAAAGCACTTTGGGTACATAGCCATGTCTCGGTTTGAGGATGACTTTAGAATCGCCTGGGCCAAATTCTAGACATGACGTGTTCACAGAGAGCGCTTGAATGTCACCAACACGCTTAACTGAGGCGATAGCTGGCGTGTAGACTTTGAGTGTGGATGGAGTGCGTCCTGCATCCAACATCTCTTGTAGAAAAAACGAGTGCCCACAGTTTGGGACGGGGGTGCCAGACTGTCCCGTTCGCCTGAGAAAGGAGATTTTTCCTCAGTGGAACTGGCCATGGGGCTGCTGATAGTAGCTGAATTAACTCGGGAAACCAGTGGTGGGTTCGCCAAAGTGGAGCCACTAGCAGGACTGTGTGACCGCATTCCCTGATTCTTTTTAAGACATGAGGGAGAAGCGGGACTGGAGGAAAAGCATCAAGCAGACTGCTGGGCCATTTGTGGGCCAGCGCATCCTTGCTCATTGAAAAATAAATCGGGCAGTGACAGTTGTCTTCGAAGGCGAAGAGGTCAACCTCTGCCCTACCGAAAACATTCCATATCATAGGAACCATTTGGGGATGGAGAGTCCACTCCCCTGGGGACACGAGGCCCCTGGAGAGCATGTCTGCTCCCTGGTTCAGAGTGTAATTTGCCTTTTGCCCATAGGAGGAGATGCCTGACCTGTTGGTTGAGCCATCTCGACCTGAGCCCGCCTTGGCGGTTTATGTAGGAGACCACTGTCTTGTTGTATGTGCGGACTAGAACATGGTGACCTGAGAGACGTGGTAGAAAAGTCTCGAGGGCTAGCACTACTGCTAGCATTTCTAGGCAGTTTATGTGCAACCGTGACTACGTGCTCGACCATGAGCCGAAGGCCGGGTCTCCCTCGCACAGAGCGCCCCAACCCGTATTGGAGGCATCCGTGGTGACCACCATTTGTCTGGAAACTGTCCCCAAGCTCACCCCCGACTCGTAGAGGCAGGGATTCGACTACGGGGCCAAGGCTTTGACACAGCCGCGGCCCACGCTTGGGGAGGAACCCGTGAATTCAGCCAGTACTGCAGGGGGCACATGCGCATCATGCCCAGCGGAAGTACTGGAGAAGCTGATGCCATTAGGCCTAGCATTCTCTGAAAAATGTTTAGGGGTCTGTTGGTTCCCGTTTTGAAAGAGCATGCAAGCTGCTGTGTAGTCAGAGCACGCTCGTTCGACAGCTACGCCCTCATTTGGGCTGAGTCTAAAATCGTTCCCAGGAAGGAGATTCTCTGCCTGGGAAGCAATGAGCTCTTGGCTGTATTTATTCTGAGACCCAGGCATTCTAGATGGCTGAGTAGTACAGATTTGTGAGATTTTATTTCTTCCTCTGACTGGGCCAGTCGTCGAGGTAGTTCAGAATGCGCATTCCCGCTTGTCTTAAGGGGGAGAGAGCTGCATAAATGCACTTCGTGAAAGTGCAGGGGAGCATCTTTCAGATCCACTGAGAAAAACCAGTCCATCGGGCGGATTTGCGTGATGATCTGTTTTAATGTCAGCATTCTGAAAGGCCGTTTGATAAGAGCTTTGTTCAGATGTCTGAGGTCTAAGATGGGCCTGAGACCGCCATCCTTTTTTGGGGATGAGGAAATAGCGGAAAACAGGCTTGTATACTGCAATGCTGAACCTCTCCAGTCGCCTGAATAGAGGGGACTGGGAGAAGTGATAGAGAGTGAAAAAGGAGCAGGGCTTGGCCGCCATTTTACGCCGCCGCTATGTGCTAGACAGCGAGTGTAGCAACGACGTAAGTCGCGCTCTCAACAGTTTTTTTATGTTTCAGAATGGGAGGTATGTCAAACCCAAGAAAGCAGGGTAAGTCAAGCACATTTCTGAAAGAGAGGTAACTTATACGCAGAGTCAGTTACCATGGTAACTTACTCTGTGAACCTAACCTGGTCAGAAGCAGGTTTTCTTTGGTAAACCCAGAGTTTCTTTCGGCCTCCTCCCCCTTTTTAAAGCGCCAGCGTTGTTTAAATACTTAATTCGTTCATTCACGCTGCACAAATGCTTTTCTTACTGAGTATTTTGTACAATTATTACATTATTTCAAGTACAAATATCAAAAAATTATAAATTAAATCTAAAATCTAAAGTAAGCACATTTTACTTAAAACAAGTAAAATTATCTGCCAGTGGGGTAAGAAAAATAATCCTAATGCAAACGAAAACCAGATTATTTTTCTTACCCCACTGGCAGGTAATTTGCAAAATAATACATTTATGTAGAAAATGCATCTTGATTTAAGAATCTTTAGATATGTTGACTGGAAACAACAAGACAAAAATACAAAGTAAAAAAAGCATTCTTTGCAGTGCAGGTACATTCATTCATTTTCATCATGAGGGCACGGTCAAAGTGACAAAAATTGCATGTTATTTTATACAGGATCCTGACGTTCACTTAGAATTTCCTTTAGGATTTCCAGTGGTTGGATGCATTGATGACACGCATAATCCCATCATCACACTTTCTGAAAACGGATTAGCCTACTGTAGTTTTCATCTGTCAGTGGTGCTGGTTTTTTGTGAGCCTCTGCCTTCTTGCTGTTGGCTGGCCTGAGACGTCAAATGTTAATTTCTTTACCCTAATTAATAAATGTAACAGGTGGGATCAGAGAACATTTAATTATGTGAAAAGAGCATTAGACTATGTGGGAAAAGCTGTTGCACATTGAAATAGACACTGAATGATATTTATTTAATATGTCAAATGTTTGTAGTCAAGAAACCTACACCCATGAACCTTTTATGCTTAAAGCTTTACCTGATTAAATTGTGTTTTTATACTTAATTTTTAGCTGCTGCAACATTCTTTTTTTGCCTGTGGGATACTATGAAAATTAAACTTAATTAAACTAATTAAGAATTAAACTTACATATTGACCCGGAAGTATGCAAATGTCTTTTTGTCGGGTGCTGTTCATAGACTGTAAAAAAATATGGACGTAGTGTCTGTGACGTCACCCATAGGATTCTGAAGAGCAGTTTTGAAGCGTAAAGTAGGGTCGAGCTGGCCGTTGCCATCTTAGCAGCGTGTCACCGCGCGTCCGGATAACAGAACATGGGCAAAGAGGCAGGACGTGGGTGGAGCTGAGGTGACGCAATGACTAACAGACAGCAGATAAATGGCTATCCACCTTTCACTCAAAGTGGCCATGCCCTTAATTATACAGAACTTTAAGGCTTTATATAATGTAAATGAATGAGCTATAAAAAAATTCACCCCCTCACAGTTGTCATGAAGGGCAAAATTAGATATATAGACCAAAACCACAATTTGTACCAGGCTGTGAACATGTTTTTTTCTGCTGTAAAGTTGGGCATTTTAACATCAATGAGATTCTGCTCCCTTCTGGAGCCTGTTTCTAGCGGCCAGTCGATGAATTGCAGTTTAAGTCACTTTCGAATTGGCTTCAAGAGAAACTGGGGGAGGTTGCCGCTTGGTGCTGTTGCCATGGTGAATCATAATTTCGGAGCTCCATTGATCATGGCTTTCTATAGTCGTGGTGCATGCGCTTAACTCAGAGTCAGTCTACTCAGAGTTGATTGAACTCAGTTCAGCTGTTCTGAAACCCAAGACTCTGTTTTTCCCATCTCAGGGTAAGTCAACTCAGAGTTCAAGTTTAAACTCAGAGTTGGTTGAACCTCCTTATTGAAACAGGCCCCAGGGATGTCAAACTCAGGGTACATTTACACAACAATGATGTACTAAACACGTTTTTCGCATACAGATGACAATGCTGTTAAAACGATTTCCGTTCACACGGATCCATGAAAACAACTAAAAATGCTGTATTATGCATACCAGGCCAATAGTTGCCAATGTCACTATGTAAAGAAACACTACGCGCTTATAGACTGAAAACGTAATGCGCATGTGCATGGCGTCACAGTTTTCACAAATTTGCATTTTTGTAGTTTACAGGGAGACAATGACGGTATCATATTCAAAAACTATTCAAAAACTTGCACTTTGAAACCCGTATTTTCAGGCCCCCAAAACATTGTTCGCGTGTAAATGAACGCCCAAAACGCATAAAAAGTTTTCTGTTTTTAGTTGAAAACAGGGTTGTGTAAATGCCCCTTAGTTCCTGGACGGCTAATGTCCTG
The DNA here is from genome assembly GCA_039654625.1 of Rhinogobio ventralis. Classification (NCBI taxonomy): domain Eukaryota; kingdom Metazoa; phylum Chordata; class Actinopteri; order Cypriniformes; family Gobionidae; genus Rhinogobio; species Rhinogobio ventralis. The sequence goes on along the minus strand of CM077205.1, from coordinate 18,880,853 downwards.
CAGAGTTTAGCTCCCATACTAATTGAACACACCTGAACCAGCTAATCATGGTCTTCAGGATTATTTGATACATGAAGGTGGTAGCATCAAGATGAACTTCAAGGCTGCAAAGGACTTTAAATTATGGTTTCACTAGACTTTATGAAAACTCCCCCTTTTTTAGCAGAACTAATGTGAACTGATAAATTCTGCATCACCTATTTACGCTGAAGGGAGTAGCAAATCCCAGAATGCTTTAGGAAAATTTTCCCTGTCCTTGAAAAGTGCAGTTAATTAGCTTTGGAAGATCATGTCTGCAAATGTTCAGATTCAGATCATGTTTACACAACACCATTTCCAACTGAAAAAAAGGGAAACTTTTTATGCATTTTGGCCGTTCATTTACATGACAACAGTGGTTTGGGGGCCTGAAAACACAAGCTTTTGAAAACAGGTTTTGAAAATTATGCCTTTACCATCTTCATGTAAACAACAAATATGCCAATTTGTGAAAATGGTGACGTCATACGCATGCGTAGGGGAGAGCGGGGCACAACCTAACGCAGGGTTAGTTGTAACACACATGGTTTAAAACTTTCCACACATGCCAGGATGACAAAACTTAGTGTATTTACTAGTTGCCATATCGACATTATTTAGAGAAAAGATTGCACCAAAATTAAAAAATCTTTGGAAAATATCACTGAACATTTATTTAACCATAGCAAAAGTAAATTTCTTAATTTTAAGTTTATTTTTCATCTCTGTTTTTTGTGTTTATTTAAAATAAGACAAATCTGATATTATTTTAATCTTATATCTGTTATTTAACAGTTGAGATATTTCTTTATTGCTGATATAACCAGCAGAAGACACGAGCCAGGTTTAAATCAGTTGCGCAGGTGGGGCATGTTGTCACACTGTTTTACAATGAGCTCTATTAGAAGTATGCTATTCTATTCTATACTTTTATAAATTCTATTGAGAAACCATGAGAAAAAGGTGAATAATGACAATTAGTCAATGTTCAGAAGTTATTTTTATGTTTTAACTATGCTGTATAGCTGTGTTTTGCAGTGTGTTTGTTGTCAAACTCAAAAAAAAAAATATTTTTTAATGATGATTTACACAAACTGAGAAAGTCAAAAAGCGTTAGGTTGTGCCCCGCTCTCCCCTATTACATGTTCATGGGGTGTTTCTTGACAGTTTGACATTGCCAACTACTGGCCTGGCATGCATAATGCAGCCTTTTTAGTAATTTTCGCAGATCCGTCTGAATGGAGATCGTTTTGACAACGTTTTTTATCTGATTTTAGTACATTGTTGTCGTGTAAACATACCCTGAGTGTGTCAGATAAGAGTGACTTACAAATTTGCAGAGCGGTGGGTCCCCAGAACCAGGACTGAAAACCACTACTCTAAGTAAAACAGGACTTTATTGAAGTCAATATTCCTACAATGTTTCCGAACTGCGTTAGTATTTTTATGGCTGGAGGAACTCTGTTAATCTTTTATTGATTCAGAGCTTTGCTATGCATGAATTCTGCAGTTATCCATCCTTCATCTGTTTGCGGTCAAATATTGGTTTCAGGCCAAATGCATTATCTTAGACATTATCTTTTCGTTTGACTTCAACACCTGCTGTCTTGTGTCTGTCTGTGTGTTACATGCGCATTTAATTTGAATGTGTATTGATTTTATGATTTTATTTTTGAATATTTATAGTGTCTTCCCTCTGTAAATGCATGTGTGTGAGAGTCTATCTCTAAGCGTGGGTGTCTTATTTGTGTTTATTCTTAATTACAGGCTGATAATGCTGATTCATGACTTAATTAGAAGACTTCAGCCTTTAGTGTGTTTAGTGTGGAGCCTATCTGTCATCATACAAATTAAAGGTAGAAATCCTGGGAATGTTCCGCAATGTGGTATAAGATTTGAAATGCTGTGGTGAGTTGCAGTATACTGTAGGATATATTTTGGGCATTTTGGCATCTTCATATACACTTATGTTGACAAACAGGCAATTCCTGTTGGCTCAAATTGTGTGTAACTGAAAAGTCGAGAAGGCTTACTTTCCTGATCTGATATAAAGTCACTTCCTCGTCTGTTCTTAATTACAAAAACAGACTTGTCTGTCCCTGGTTTAGATGCGATTGTACGATTGTAGTGAAACTATATATGTGCAATTTCTGAAGAAAATAATGTTTTAGAAGTAATGCTAGATTGTAGAAAATTTGCCAATGCAGGTGTTTTGGGAGACTGCCAAAGTATGTGGTGGCTATGGTCTATAATGAATGGTTATATCATCCACCACCGCCTTTATTTTAGGTATCATTTCTATCTTAAATAAGTGTGAGTGAGCACTGTAAATATATAAAAAAAAAAATATATATATATATATATATATATACACTCACCTTAAGGATTATTAGGAACACCTGTTCAATTTCTCATTAATGCAATTATCTAATCAACCAATCACATGGCAGTTGCTTCAATGCATTTAGGGGTGTGGTCCTGGTCAAGACAATCTCCTGAACTCCAAACTGAATGTCAGAATGGGAAAGAAAGGTGATTTAAGCAATTTTGAGCGTGGCATGGTTGTTGGTGTCAGACGGGCCGGTCTGAGTATTTCACAATCTGCTCAGTTACTGGGATTTTCACGCACAACCATTTCTAGAGTTTACAAAGAATGGTGTGAAAAGGGAAAAACATCCAGTATGCGGCAGTCCTGTGGGCGAAAATGCCTTGTTGATGCTAGAGGTCAGAGGAGAATGGGCCGACTGATTCAAGCTGATAGAAGAGCAACTTTGACTGAAATAACCACTCGTTACAACCGAGGTATGCAGCAAAGCATTTGTGAAGCCACAACACGCACAACCTTGAGGCGGATGGGCTACAACAGCAGAAGACCCCACCGGGTACCACTCATCTCCACTACATATAGGAAAAAGAGGCTACAATTTGCACGAGCTCACCAAAATTGGACAGTTGAAGACTGGAAAAATGTTGCCTGGTCTGATGAGTCTCGATTTCTGTTGAGACATTCAGATGGTAGAGTCAGAATTTGGCGTAAACAGAATGAGAACATGGATCCATCATGCCTTGTTACCACTGTGCAGGCTGGTGGTGGTGGTGTAATGGTGTGGGGGATGTTTTCTTGGCACACTTTAGGCCCCTTAGTGCCAATTGGGCATCGTTTAAATGCCACGGCCTACCTGAGCATTGTTTCTGACCATGTCCATCCCTTTATGACCACCATGTACCCATCCTCTGATGGCTACTTCCAGCAGGATAATGCACCATGTCACAAAGCTCGAATCATTTCAAATTGGTTTCTTGAACATGACAATGAGTTCACTGTACTAAAATGGCCCCCACAGTCTCAACCTAATAGAGCATCTTTGGGATGTGGTGGAACGGGAGCTTCGTGCCCTGGATGTGCATCCCACAAATCTCCATCAACTGCAAGATGCTATCCTATCAATATGGGCCAACATTTCTAAAGAATGCTTTCAGCACCTTGTTGAATCAGTGCCACGTAGAATTAAGGCAGTTCTGAAGGCGAAAGGGGGTCAAACACAGTATTAGTATGGTGTTCCTAATAATCCTTTAGGTGAGTGTATATGTGTACATGTACCCAGAGCTACTGAAAACCACAACAAATTCCTTGTGTGTTTGCACACACTTGGCAAATAAAGCTCAATCTGATTCTGACAAAACATAGTCATTTGATGCAGTTCACTCATTGCCTGCAGTTTCGACTCATTACCGGGATCTTTTATAGCTGGGACTGCTCCATCTTTCAGTTTCAAACGATCTGCAAATCCAGCGTCAAACTGGGCCTTGTTTATAAAACATTTGTCACCGAAATGCCGGGAACAAACGAACACACATGCACAACTCCGTTGCTGCCCCGGAAAAAACTGCATCCACTGTTCCCTTAACACTGGATTCTTTGGGAAGCTGAACAAGGTTATCTTTCCCTCACAACCAAAAACACACTTCTTTGGTGAGAGTGTTGATTTCGTGGTCTAAAAACAAAATGACAAATCTTTCTCGAGCAAGTCCTGTGCAGCGCTGCCGATGACTTTCGTAACCTGAACGAAGCATGTTAATTGGCGTGCTCTTGCTCTGGTTAATGTGTGTGCTCATACAAGAAATTCCGCCCTTTATGATGTTATACAGGACCATACTCTGAAAAAACTTTCCGAAACGTATACGAATCCTGAAGGAGCGTATTTGACACCGAAATACTCCATCATACGTCCAGCTCATTTTTTGAAATTTTGGCCTTGTTTAGCATGAGAATCCAACTCTTCAACAGTGTAAATAAGTTAGAATGCACGAAATAGCATTAGACATCCACTTTAAATATGCATAATTAAGTACAATTTGAATACTTTTTGAATAATTTAACAAAATTACAGCTTGATTGTAAATGAGTTTAAGAACAAGAGTTTAAAGTTTTTTAAATTGTCAAATTTACAAAAAAAAATTGTGGTTTGCAAAGAGATTGAAATTCTAGGTCTCAGACAAGGGTATAAAGGGTATAAAGAGGGAAAACTGTTTTAATTTGACCTTTAAATAACAAAAAGTTGAAATATGTTATGAAAAAAAACAAAAAAAACATGAAAGTGTCCGTAGTTAAAGAAACATCCATATTAGGCAGGAAGGAGAATGAAAAACAGGGAGATGAAAAATGAGATGGACAAAATGAAAGCGAAGAAGAAAGAGAGAGCGAAAGAAAGAAAGAGAGAGACCATAAGTAAGAGCAAGAAAGGCAGAATAAAATGCAGAAAGAGTAGGTCTGACCTCTGGGGATTACAGCAATAGGATTATGGCACAGAGAGAGAATGGAGAGTGATCTCTGCACCCACGACCTCCACATGGCAGCTAAAGCAGAAAGCAGAAACACAAGTGAGCCAACACCAAACAAAAGCCCTTTGACCTTAACAGAACTGAACTATTTCTTCAAAAGAGAGTTTTTCTCTCTTTATTGCAAAGCTTTTTTATCTCTCTGGAGCCTTATAGGAATGACAATAACACAGAGGGCCAATGATGGGTTCTTTTGGGCCCAGATGGCAACCTTGAAAATGTCTCAGACAGTGACCTCCTGGTCCCCTGGCCCTCTACAACACATCTCCCTTTGCTGAATATACAGATGAATCCAGCCCCCCTGTGGATCACTGCTGGCCTGGTCCCCCTCTATTAGAGACCATAAATCTCTATGGAGAAAGACACTGACTCTCTATAGCCTGAAGGTCAATTCAGGGCGGGCTGAAGAAGAAAAAAGAGTGAATGAAGATCAAGACAGTGAGAAACTGTTGCTCTTTTTTGTTTCTCATTCTTTCTGTCTGTGATGAGAGCCTTTTGTCAGGTTTTATGGTAAGTGATTGCTGTATTGAGGATGGATGGTGCAATCAATTACATTTATACTTCAGTTTGCAGTAGAGCTTTAGCTGGTCTGCTATAACATGACTCTTTCTCAATCCTTCCAGTATTTGTGTCATCAGTGTTTTTTCAAATTAGAAAATAATTTAACTGGAAGTAAGACCACACCACTGTTGTTGGTTACTTGTCTGAGCAAGTGTGTGTCCCATGATGAGAGTTTATTTATGTTTCTTTGTCAGATGTGGTGATACAGGCAGCTGCTGCATTCAAATGAGAATAATTGTACATATTTTGCTCATTGTATGCATCACTTTTTATCTTAAAGGCACAATATGTAAGATTTTCGGATTAAAATATCCAACAACCACTAGAACAATGTTATATATTTTGTTGACTTGTGTACTTACATTATCCCATTCCCAAATGTTTAAATCCAGAGAAATAAGCAATTTTAACCAGGACACATACCGTGTCTGTGCGTCGCCTATTAATGACATCATACCCACATTACCCTCGATTTCCTGTTTTATTTTGTAGAAAACATGGAAACACCAAAGATGCTTTAATATATTATGTGTTTTATTAGACAGGTGAGCAACTGTTTGGATGCATTCATCGACAGAAAACTAATCATTGTTATATAGCTCAACACAGTTAGTCTTTTTGTTTAAATCTCGTTTTCTTGATTTACCGCGAGTACCATGTTTACCATGCCTAAAATCGATCTAGCATACTGCAGTGTGCAACAAGTGTCTCATAGTAGCCACCGAGTGAATGCACAGAGTAGCATTATAACAACTTTCAACACACTCAAATGTATCTAATATGATAAAACAGCACTGCGTTACCCCACATACGCTTGACCAGAAAAGCTCTGCGAAATCCAGGCGTCATCAAGCTACGCCTTTGTTTTGAATAAGCTACCTCTAGCGGCGAAAAATGTCATATTGTGGCTTTAATGGCCTCAGGAGGTCAAAAGAAAACTTGCAACTATGTGACCAAAATTTGGTGTAAATACACACTCTAAGAAATGTCTGTAAAAATACAGCCTGCAGTGTACCGTGTTAATATGAAGGAACTTTCCATATTGATTTTTCACTGGTGTTTTAACTGTATCTTGAATTACGCATTGCATTGTGTTGTGTTTATGGGTTTAAGGAAATGTCTGTTAACTTAATGGGAAATGTACTGGTTATTTTCTGAAAGGACATTATCTGTATTGCTTCAGATTTTTTTTCATACAATGCAGTTTAAAAAACAAGGTTTAGTGGTTGAGTTTTACGAATATAGTCAACATATGAATATTTGTAAAAATTGAGAAAATGTAATGGAATTATTTACTTATCTTCCAACCATGCTGTACAAATTACTTCTTGGATGTCTACATTTTAAAGAATGCTATGTTTTGTAATGAGGGACAAACCAGGATGGGACATGGAGTTAGTACAATTAATTGAATATCAGTTTGATGATTTTAATTATTGCAAATAGTCGAAGGTTCAGAAAGGGCAAATCACCATTTTAAAGGGCTGGAGGCATGTTACTATATTTTCTGCTTTTTTTCGCAACAAAAACATCGGATCTGTGGAAAGCAAAATGCACATTGTCACAAATGCATACAAAACACTAAATTGAAAGTGATAAGCCATGCAGAATAGCTTAGTTCTCTCTCTCTGTCTCTCTCTTTCTCTCTGATTCTGTGTTTTGCAATGGTTCATTGCATTTATCATTATGCATTATGATAATGAGCTGAAGACTTTCAATCTGAGTGTAGCATCTGTGAAAGGTTTGTGGTTGGATTCCATAAGTATTGAAATTATATTTTGCTTAGGGCTTCATTAAACGTGTAGCTGTGGGTTCTTACTCACACAAACACACATACATATAAAGTTAACATGAAAAAAAGTCAACATGATCAAAAATGGGCAATTTTTACACTGTAAAAATTATTGTGCCGATAAAAATAGCCTTAACAATCTTTTATTGTGATGTAAAAACTTTCTCTGTCTCTAAAATGAAATATGTAGTGTATACTTACATAGAAATTATGTTCCACACCTCTCCCTACACAGTTTACTTCTCAATAATTTATTAAATTAATTATATTTAAATATGCATCTCCTGGGACATGAAAGTTGAGGATGCAAAGGTCTCCAAAAAAGTAATTCAATACAACTGGACATTAGGTAGGCTATTTTTTAGTTGCATTTTGTAGTGCATTTTATCTACTTTAGATAGTTATGTGACAAATCCCCTTTGAGACAGACAGAATGGTTAAATCAGTTTTACATGGGTTTAACAATGTTATTATGATATTCGTCTGTCTCTGACATTAGATAAAGTGTTCTTCATTCTCAGGGAGTATTGTTTTGTAGTGTGAAGGCATTGTGATTTGTCTGCAACACAGGAAATTGTGGGATAGCTGGTCTCTAAGGCAGCATTGATTACCCTGTCAAGCTGCCAGCGCGTTCTCTCTCGCTCTATTTCTGTCTGCGTCATTGCAAGCTTGCTGATAACACCTCAAAACTGCTGCTGACGACAAGGGCTTGGATGACAACATTCTTAAAGGAATAGTTCACCCAAAAATGAAAATTTGATGTTTATCTGCTTACCCCCAGGGCATCCAAGATGTAGGTGACTTTGGTTCTTCAGTAGAACACAAATGAAGATTTTTAACTCACTACAACACTGTCCAACAGCCTTGAATGCGCATCACTTCCGGAAAGGGAGGTCAATGTACACGATCTGGTGTAAACTACACCAGATCGTGTAGAGACCTCACATACCGGAAGTGATTTCTGTACACGTAAACGACCCCAGATCGTGTACATTGACTCCCCTTACCGGAAGTGATGCACGTTCAAGGCTGTTGGACATAGTGTTTGAGGTAAAAAATGATATAAATACTGTTCGGTTTCTCGCACAAACCGATCGTTTCGTGTCTTAAGACATCAATGTGTCGTCACAAGCCGCAGGGTTTAATTTGTTGTTGTCTGTGCATGTTTTTTTTACTCTCATAGAATTTGACCCCATTCACATGCATTATATGACTGACAGACTGCAACGGTTGGAGTTAAAAATCTTAATTTGTGTTCTACTGAAGAAACAAAGTCACCTACATCTTGGATGCCCTGGTGGTAAGCAGATAAACATCAACTTTTCATTTTTGGGTGAACTATCCCTTTAATCTGCTGTACAAACTGCCCTTTTCCAGACTCCATAGGAAAAAACTGATCCATTTTGGTCAGTTGTAACAGCAACAACAATATCTGCAAATCTATTCCATAAGCTTTCTCATGTATTTCCCTGTGATTCTGATTACTACTACTTATTTTTATTAGATTTTTTGTTTAAATGTTTTATTCTATCCCATAGGGTTGCAAGCAAAGTCTAATGCAGTTTTGCCTTTTGTTACAGTGGGATAGAAGCCTCTGTTTAAACCAGTAGTCCACCAAAAAACAAAATTATCATGTTTTTGGAAATCTGTATGACTTTCTTTCTTCCGTAGAACACAAAATGAGTTATTTTATATAATGTCCATGCTGATCTTTTCCATCCCTTGTGAAGAAGTACACATTAACATAGAGTACTTATTACAGAAATAATAAACTTTAAAAGAATATACACCGATCGTGCATAACATAATGACCACTGACAGGTGAAGTGAATAACACTGATTATTTCTTCATCACGGCACCTATTAGTGGGTGGGATATATTAGGCAGCAAGTGAAATTTTTTTGTCCTCAAAGTTGATGTGTTAGAAGCAGGAAAAATGGGCAAGCGTAAGGATTTGAATGAGTTTGACAAGGGCCAAATTGTGATGGCTAGACGACTGGGTCAGAGCATCTCCAAAACTGCAGCTCTTGTGGAGTGTTTCCGGTCTGCAGTGGTCAGTATCTAGCAAAAGTGGTCCAAGGAAGGAATTTGGGCTCATCATCAGCCTGAAGAAGACACAAGTCATGGGGCAAGATGTAAATCCTCTACCCAGAATCTCAATATCTGACTATGAACTTGAGGTTGTACATGACTTTGTGTGCCTGGGATCCTCTATCTCTGACTCGCTCTCTCTTGACACTATTACAACCATGTCCAGACTGACAAAGAAAGTGTGGATTAATAACAAGCTGTCAGAGTATACCACGATCCAGGTCTACAAGGCTTGCGTGGTGAAAACGCTCCTCTACGGTAGTGAGTCATGCACCCTGCGTGCTCGGCAAGAAAGTAGACTTAACGCTTTACATATGCGTTGTTTCCGTCGCATCCTGGGCATTACCTGCCAGGACAAGACCCTCAACTACACAGTCCTTGAGAGAGCTGCGACTTCTTCCATGTTCACCCTTCTCAAGCAGAGACGCATGCGATTGGTTGGGTCATGTTGTCCGAATGGAAGATGGGTGCATTCCAAAGGATCTCCTGTATGGTGAGTTGTCACAAGGAACGCGACCAACAGGCAGACCCCTCCTAAGATTCCATCTGCAGGTTTTGCGGCAGAGACTGCTACTCCCGAATCGGACCGTTGAGGCCCAACCAACGCTGCACCGGTGATCCTCATCCGGAGTGATCCATGGTCTCCTGAGACTGGAGGATGCCTATGATATTATGTGAAAAAGGAATTTATCTGTGCCTAACACAGAGCTATCACAGATTTCAGAAGAATTGGAATATAGGAAATATCATCATCGTGTTTCATTTGGAAGAAAGGAGTTTGGTCATTCAGCTAAACATCTAATTTTGTGTTCCACGGAAGAGAAAAAGTCATAGCTTTGGTAATGATTACAACGACAGTGTAATGAGAAAATGACTACAACATTTTTATTGTTGACTACTCCTTAAAGACCAGAATGAATCTAGGTAGAAAATACAGCATATTAACTGTTGCCTTATCACATCAGGTTTCACTTGATGAAACCCTTTTCTGAAGGGTTTCACAACAACGGCAGGGTCAGACTTCTAGGAAAAGACATCCTTTCGTGTCTATCACCTGAAGGCTAGTTTGGATATGTCTTAACTTTTCATGAAGTTCCCTTTCTTCTAAGCATATCAAATGTCTATAGTAAATGGGTAAAATTCCAACACTGCTTAACTTTGACGTGTGAGGAAGGAAAATAGAGTGAAGTGTGTTGCTGAGAAATACAGTAAGATTATTTAGAGCCAAAATACCAAATGGTTTCATCTAAAGGTAAGAGAGATGAAAGTAGAAAAAAGTGTGTTGTGGCCTTGCCAGTGAGAGAACTGATAGTGTGCAATAGAATATACGCATGTGTTTGTGTGTGTGGAATGCAGTGTTAAAGCAGAAGCAGTGTTGGCACCAGGATTAATTACTTAGGCATTTAGAATTTTTTTGTGAGGGCATACCTCTTTACAGTAACTAAATGTAACTCTGCTAAATAGTTGTCATATCTTCACTGTCTGAAAAGAAGAATTTACTGTACATGCATAAACCAAAGACAATACCGTGTGTTCAAAACAATATTCATACCTTTATCAAAATTGACTCTTATTTTCTTAATGCATGTTTCTTAATGCATTGTAGTTCACCCAAAAATTCTGTCATCATTTACTCATCCTCTGGTCCTTTCAAAACTGTATGACTTTCTTTCTTCTGTGGAACATAAAAGAAGATATTTTGAGAAACAATGGAAATGAATGGGCCCCAAAAAAATTTGGTTGCCAACATTCTTCAAAATATCTTCTTAATGTAAAGTAATAATGTAGTACATTTTTGGAATGATGGTAAGTAAACAATGAAAGAATTTTAATTTTTGGGTAAACAACTATCCTTTTAAGCCAATCACATTCAGATCTGCTCGCATTCCAGTATCCACTTTTTCCCGAATGAGCTTACTGTGTTTCAAATTATGGGAGGTGCTTCCAGTTTTATGAACTTCCACTCAAAATGGCTAAAAAATTATTTCAAATAATAAGGTTGCGCAACAAATATTCCTAATCTGTCAGTTTGACTGAATGAATTTTTATCAGGAAAATAATGTAATGCTCTGCATTTTAATGTAACATTATCACAACATTTTATATACTCAGTTTTTGCAACGGTTATTATTGTATTCATAAACAATCACTTTAACATCCTTTAAATTCATAGGCAGTTGTTGATTGTTTACATTTTAGTGGAAGTTACATAATTTGCGCAGAGCGTCATAAGGGCATATAAAAGGTGGATCACTAACATTTCGCAATCCAATCAGCAACCATTGGATAAAATGAAGTCTTGTCCTACATTTTTCTCATTTAATAGCCATTTCACTTAGAAACATGTCACAGCAATACAATTGGTCACAATCTCGGTCACAAGATTATCATGGACCTACAAATTAGTGATAAAGTAGTAATTTGTTCAAAGGCGTGATGAAGGTCTATACTTATTTATTTTGAAAACACACAAAAAAGCAACTTAATGGATGAATATTAGATGTAGGGGTATGTTTTATTTTGTGATTTGATTACCTTGACCTATACTGTGTGGTGCTATTACCTTCTGTGCCCCATTTTTGACTGCTAGCAGATTTTTCTTTTTCATAGGCTGACCGCTTATCCTATTTCTATGGTGCAGACAGTTAGAGATGAAGCAGTGAAGTAAAGCACAGAGAGCTGCTTGGAAAAAATGTCCCATTAGGTTACAATTCATTTTCACTGAGAGGGACGGGCAGAACAGAGAAGCGGGTACAATTCCGTGAAATTGCCCCGAATATGGGGTGCACGTCTGAGCTGCCATTGCAGACTATATAGAGAAGGTCAGAGAATGCTGCCTAAGCCAGTACCTGCATTACGTAAAGCAAATAATTTCATAATTAATTTGTAATTTTACAATATTGAAGACTCAAAGGTTTAAATAGAGTAAAACCACATGGTAAAAACATAATAATTTGGTCAAATATAGCAATTGAACCCTGAGCAGCTAACAAGAAATGTATGGGTCTCATTCACTAACCATGTAACTCCTAGTGGATGAAAGATGTGTTGTGTACATATACATAGAACAATAAATTGTAATAGTTTTTTTAGTTTTAAATGTGTGCAAAAATTTGTCTTGTAGGGAGATTAACTGCATGATTATGGTCATTCTGAGCCAGACATTGTGACCTTTACAACAGATGTGAGAAATAGTGTCTGGGCAATTAATGGTGTGAAATATGGCCTGTACACAAACACCCAGTGGCCCTGACGGTTAATCCATCATGAATGGCATCTGGTTTCATGTTGTTAGGAGAAAGAGAAAAAGCACTGAGGATGTTTTACATATTTTTAAAGTAGATTTGCAATAAGCAGGGTAACAAACAATAATTTTAACTAAATAAACCGCTTCAGGGGTTTATACAAGACCCTTCCGCTTTGCGTTCACATTTTGTGTTCAGTATCAAAAATGTTTGTAATTTTTTTTGCTGTAATAGGCCCTGATTTAATCTTTCAAACATGTACTGTAGTTCCTGTCAGTGCTGGTGTTTGTGGAAACATCCAGAACATGACAGGCTGTACAGGTTTTCTTTAATTTAAAGCAGTGAGCTGAGGCGGAACTGTCTTGATAAGCTGTCTGCCTTTTTGTTTTGGTGAGAAGAAATTCCAGCTGAAGTGGAGTCATTTTCACCTAGGCCGGATTTCAGATTTCAAGTGGTTTATGGCAATTTCTTAAGGTTCTGTGGGATTTTATGTTGTTGTTGTTGTTTTACTGTCTGCATAAAACTACTCAACGACGCATCAAAGAGGCCCGCTGACGCCTCGCCGACGCCTCACGGACACCAGACAAATATCTAGCATGTTAAATATCTGGAGCTGTCGGCCGACTCGACATCCTGTGGTGTCAAGTGTTGCAACGAGCTACAGCTAATGAGAGACCAAGGCATGTACACATTGCCAAACCACAACACGATCAGGCAGCTACTTTTTTACTATATACATGTTTTACTCACCTCCAACTCTCACTGTAGCACAGACAATCCTTGCTGCCCACGTGTACTGATCCATTCTTTCACCCTTATTTCTTTTTCGGGGGTTTTCAGAACAGATTTGGGGACCGGATAGAGTTGTTGTCAGCTTGTGTAGTGTGTGACCCACCTGTTGCAGCTCATTTACGTAGTGTCACGTACAGTGTTGGGGGTAACTAGTTACAAAGTAATTCGTTACTGTAATTTAATTACTTTTTCCTTGAAAAAGTAAAGTAAGGAATTACTCTTATTTTTCTGTAATTTAATTACAGTTACTTCTGATGTAATTGAACTAAATACTGTGTATAGAACAATTATATATAATACAATAGTGGAATTAACACCAACATTTAAAGTCTAAATTTAAAATGCATGGATTTATGTATCCTTCTCACATTTGTAATACTTTGGTCATTTAATAAGAATAATTTATGAAGTCTTATATTATTTGAATGAATTTCATGTCTATCCTTGAATCACTTAACTAGTCGAGGTTGATATAGGATTTAGTAATTAGTAAAAAGTAGCCTAATTAAATACTTTTTTGAGAGAGTAATTTGTACAGTAATCTAATTACACTATTGAAGATGTAATTAGTAACTAGTAATGAATTACTTTTTTAGAATAACTTACCCAACACTGGTCACGTAGTGTGAACACCACATCAAATTAAAATTGTGTAGTGTGAACTAGGCATTACTGCCCTGTTGACAAAACCAGCATATGCTGGTTAGGTATGTTTGGTTTGAGCTGGTTTATGCTGGTCCTTAGCTGGTCCTAAAAACTAGATGGAAACATCTTTTCTGGTCAGGATTCAGTCCATTACATATTAAAACTTTCCTCTAAAACACTGTATCTAGTCAGTGTCTGAATTTTTGCAAACAGTATAACATTTCTACATTTTTGTAAATCTTGTCTGAAAAAATCAATGCAGCCTTTGTGACAGCAGACATAATTTTATCCACATCTGTGTGAACTAATTACACAGATATGAGCCATCATCATAAAGGGTCTGATAACATGTAGTGTTTGGACCATTTTGTGGCAATATATTTATTACACAGATTAGTCAAATAGAGTAAATCTCGGGAATATACTGGCCTTCATGTTGTTAGCATCACTTGTTGAGCATTGGAAAGAACTAGCATTAAAAATCAGACACACACACTTTAGTAGACAGAAAACTGAGAGCATGGTGTCTGTATGACAGTTTGTAACAACATAGGCTCATTGAAGAAAACATGCTTCTTTAGTCAAGTCAAGTCAACTTTATTTATATAGCGCTTTTTACAATGCAGATTGTTTCAAAGCAGATTCACAGTGTTAAACAGGAAAATAATGCAACCAAATTTGATTCGGCTGTACAGCCGCTCTGGAGAAAATGGTGATGTCATCTAGCTCATTTCAATTATCATATACACTCACCTAAAGGATTATTAGGAACACCATACTAATACTGTGTTTGACCCCCTTTCGCCTTCAGAACTGCCTTAATTCTACGTGGCATTGATTCAACAAGGTGCTGAAAGCATTCTTTAGAAATGTTGGCCCATATTGATAGGACAGCATCTTGCAGTTGATGGAGATTTGTGGGATGCACATCCAGGGCACGAAGCTCCCGTTCCACCACATCCCAAAGATGCTCTATTGGGTTGAGATCTGGTGACTGTGGGGGCCATTTTAGTACAGTGAACTCATTGTCATGTTCAAGAAACCAATTTGAAATGATTCGAGCTTTGTGACATGGTGCATTATCCTGCTGGAAGTAGCCATCAGAGGATGGGTACAAGGTGGTCATAAAGGGATGGACATGGTCAGAAACAATGCTCAGTCAGGCCGTGGCATTTAAACGATGCCCAATTGGCACTAAGGGGCCTAAAGTGTGCCACGAAAACATCCCCCACACCATTACACCACCACCACCAGCCTGCACAGTGGTAACAAGGCATGATGGATCCATGTTCTCATTCTGTTTACGCCAAATTCTGACTCTACCATCTGAATGTCTCAACAGAAATCGAGACTCATCAGACCAGGCAACATTTTCCCAGTCTTCAACTATCCAATTTTGGTGAGCTCGTGCAAATTGTAGCCTCTTTTTCCTATTTGTAGTGGAGATGAGTGGTACCCGGTGGGGTCTTCTGCTGTTGTAGCCCATCCGCCTCAAGGTTTTTTGTGTTGTGGCTTCACAAATGCTTTGCTGCATACCTCGGTTGTAACGAGTGGTTATTTCAGTCAAAGTTGCTCTTCTATCAGCTTGAATCAGTCTGCCCATTCTCCTCTGACCTCTAGCATCAACAAGGCATTTTCGCCCACAGAACTGCCGCATACTGGATGTTTTTCCCTTTTCACACCATTCTTTGTAAACTCTAGAAATGGTTGTGCGTGAAAATCCCAGTAACTGAGCAGATTGTGAAATACTCAGACCGGCCCGTCTGGCACCAACAACCATGCCACGCTCAAAATTGCTTAAATCACCTTTCTTTCCCATTTTGACATTCAGTTTGGAGTTCAGGAGATTGTCTTGACCAGGACCACACCCCTAAATGCATTGAAGCAACTGCCATGTGATTGGTTGATTAGATAATTGCATTAATGAGAAATTGAACAGATGTTCCTAATAATCCTTTAGGTGAGTGTATATTCAAGTAATGTAGTTGACATAGTTAATTTAGTTTAGTAATTAAATTTATTTGGATATTTATTTGAAAATTTAGTGTCCCCAACTGAGCAAGCCAAAGGTCGACAGTGGCAAGGAACCAAAACTCCATCAGGTGACATAATGGAGAAAAATAAACCTTGGGAGAAACCAGGCTCAGTCGGGGTGCCAGTTCTCCTCTGGCCAATTAACAAACAGTGAATGATTATTATTTTGGCAACCTTATAGGTCAGAAGTCATATTAGATCGGAATATTCGAAAGATTGGAGGCATCATGCCGGAGACGGGTTTATTGATGATGTGTCGATTAAACAATTATTAAATAGGAATATTCGAAATATCGGAGTCATCACGCCGGAGATGGATCCATTGAGGATGCCATGTCGATGAGCAATTTCAGAGGGTAGACTAATTGACACGGTCTCTGCAGACACTTCAGGGATGAGTTGGTCATGTCCAGGCGCAGGTCCACCATCTGATCTGGATACGTAGATGCCATTTTTTCTTATGATGTAACGAGTACATCAGGTGTTATGGGAAGTGTTCCCGGTTCCGGCTGACCTAGTTAATGCAGCCTAACAATCATTTAATTGATTTGAATAAAATATAAATTTAAAATGTTTTATGTGTATGCCATAGTAAAGAGGTGTGTTTTTAGTCTAGATTTAAACTGACAGAGTGTGTCTGCTTCCCAAACAATGCTAGGAAGGCTGTTCCAGAGTTTAGGTGCTAAATAGGAGAAGGATCGACCACCTGCAGTTGATTTTGATATTCTAGGTATTATCAACTGGCCAGAGTTTTGAGACCGTGATGGAGTATAATGCGTTAAGAGCACGCTCAAGTACTGGGGAGCTAAACCATTTAGTGTTTTGTAAGTAATTAGCAAGTTTTAAAATGTATGCAGTGTTTAATAGGGAGCCAGTGCAGTGTTGACAGAACCGGGCTAATATGGTCATACTTCCTGGTTCTAGTAAGAACTCGAGCTGCTGCGTTTTGGACCAGCTGCAGTTTATTTATTAAGCGAGCAGTGCGACCACCCAGTAGAGCATTACAATAATCTAGCCTTGAGGTTATGAACGCATGAACTAACTGTTCAGCATTTTGCATTGAAAGCATATGCCGTAATTTAGATATATTTTTAAGATGGTAGAATGCAGTTTTACCTACATCTTGACGAAAGGTTGGGGAATGCCAAGAGGTAGTTGCGTGGAGAAAGGTCTTTATCATTGGTCGCGAAAGCTGTCTGTCAGGGTGTGGGTAGGGGTTAGTTTCTGTTGTAGCAATACACCTTTCGGTACGCCTCCTTTCTGCATGCCCATTACTCCTACCTGCATCTATCCCTGTCTCGTGAAACATGCAAGAAGCAGCGTATTATCATTTAGCAAAAATGTCACCACTAGCATGTTTTTTCCAATGAGCCTGGGTTGTTTTGTACACCCCCATGCAGTGCAGTCCTTGTTGGTTCGCAGCTGGAGGGCCGGGCAGATTTACAGTACAGCCTTCTAAAGCAATAGCTAACATTAGTAAAGCCCTAATGGCCATGAAGAAACTCAATGGAACTGAGCACCTAGAGAAAAGTGGTTCATTTTCTCTATGCATAATGTTTGATGACACCCTTTGTTTAAAGTGCTAATTACAGTTGTCTCTACATTCTTGATTTGTTTCCACACACTGTTGCTTTGTAATTTTGAATAGCGTCTTCGGTACTAAAAGCACCAGCCATGAAATTACTGCACTCCCAAGCAGAGAAAATGAGCTTGTGTTCACACTCCCTTGATGGCATTCTGTTTTCACATTTCTTTTAATAGTCGCTGTGAATGACATCACACAGTGATCTGGGCACAGTGTTATTGCTCTTTCTCTGAATAATGTCTTTGAGACCCTTCTGAGGAGTATTAGCGAATTTTACTTCATGTCAGTCAGGTGGGTTCTTTATCTGAATGCTGTACGGAGGCTGTAACTCACACCCAGTGTCGGTCCTCCCTATACGCAAAGTACACAAGTTACGTAGGGCCCCCCAAACCACCACTTTTGTTGTCAAAAATGATTTAATGACTAGTGCTGTGCGATTAATAGAAATTTAGTTTCCTTTTTTATTTTGGCTAACGATTATGAAAACACGATGCTGCATCACGTTCCTTTCCTTTTAAACAGTGTGCTGTCGCCCTTCCTACGTAACATCTAAATCAGTCTTAAGTCTTCTGTCGGACGTGCATGATACTAAAAAAATAGTTAAAAGCTTATTGAGCTCCGAACAAGACTTTGTTCCCCAGGTGGCTTTCTGTGCACATGATCTGAGATGGAGTGAAACACAGACAAGTATAGGCTACATTGCGCTTTGAGCCCACAAATACACACACACAAATATGTCAAAATCTCTGTCTTGGCGAGTTTTCATTTAAACACAGTCAGTTATGTCTTAAGTGAACATAAACAGTTGGGAAAGTAAATGAGAGAATAATTCACTGCTCTTCACTGAATAACTGTAGTATCTTTAATAAGAATCAATGTATATTTAATTCATACGGTGAAGACTATGCACTGTTTTATTTTACATTTGATAACCTTATTCAATTTCTGTATAGTAGGCTTATTATTAGGCAATAATACAAATTTATTTAATTTGTATCTTTAGGGGCCAAGCACCAAAGGTGCGTAGGCACCTATTGTATCCATTGGAGTTCTTAATCTTCTTCTTCTTTTTCAGTTTTTTCTTCCGCTCTGGAAGTCTATGGCAGCCCATAAAACCATATGGTAATGAAATTTGGCACACACATAGAGGACAGTCTGAACTGTCACCATAGCAAATTTGGAGTCTCTAACTCAACCCCTCTAGCGCCACCAACTGTCCAAAGTTGCACTCACGTTTTTGCTAATAACAAAAACAAAATTCTTTTTTCCTCTGATTCCTTGGCTCAAGTCGATTCGATTGCAAGCTATGACATAATTTTCCGTCATGAAAATTTTTCCGGCATTTTGACTTTTGCGTTTTTTTTACGACTAGATTTTTCACAAAAATTTTACCAGATCATTTTCAGGAGTTCTGGAATTCAAGTCGATTCGTCAAACCATTTTAGAAAAACGTGTAAACAAATTCTACGCAGCACTTGCGAAAATAGACGTCAGGCTGTATCTCCTCAACGCTTTATCGCATTCAGACCAAACTTGGTCCATGTCATCACAAGCATGAACTGAGGTTATTTCGACCTGAGGTGATTTCGACTCAGCGCCACCTACTGATCTGGAGATATGATTTTTTTTTATTTTTGCTTATAACTTCTGAACAGGTTGCCCAAAAATCATCAATGGTCTCGTTAGATTCGGGGCGGCATGCTGAGTCGAATGATATCCAGTGTTCCCATATCAGCCATTTAGAATTTTGTAGTAAAATGCTGTATTTTATAAATGAATTAGCGTATCGTTACGAAACTCGGTATGGGTCATGCCCTAAAGGAGCCTGAGAAGTTTTGAGCCAGCTAATGGTAAAATCAAATATTCACATGCTTATAACTTTGTATGTGGTTGACTTATTTTCACAGGAGTCTCATTAGATTTCTTGCCGAGTCCAACGATACCAAACATGCTAGATTTCTGCAACGCTGTGATTTAGCGTTTAGACAATGCAATTGATATTTGCAAATATCTTTGAAACCGTTAGTCCAATCGAGACAAACCACCGTAGGAAAATCAAAATCATAGCAGGGTTGCCTATATGTTTAAAGCCAAATGTCAAAATTTTGTTAGTAAATGGCACAAAAATGCAATCAAAGTCGGGTGTGAGTCATTTTTTATGTCCTTTAAAAATATAAATATATATAACTCCTAAACGAAATGAGATATTTTCACCAAATTTGAGCAAACTTCCTTGTTTGCTTCTGTTGTGCTTGGCACCAATACATGCTGTTTGCAGCTATATTTTTTCTATTGTATTTGTCCTATTGTTTGTAATTTTATTTTTTATTGTATTACTGAATGTTTCAACTTACCGTTGTTGGTTAACAGTGAACCTGCTCTGAAAGAACAGATTAAGGGGTAGGGGGGGTCATTTTGAATGCACTGACAGGGCCCCCCTCACAAAGTTTTGCTTAAAGCCCCCAGAAGTCTAGGACTGGCACTGCTAACACCTACTGGCATTTGTGACCCTGGAGCTATTCTAGTGGCATTATTTAATGCCATTCATTGTAGAGACACCAGACCCTTGTCTAGCTATTTATGAGTGAACAGAAGGTCTTGTAACAGAGGTCTTGGATAGCCAGTCTTTCAGTGTGTGTAGTGTGCTTTTGAATCTAAGCTTCAGAACCTTCACATTTTGTTTTGGTACTGTATTTTTAAAATGTTCTCCCTTCAGCAACAAATTAAATAAAAACTATTTATGAAGACAATATTTGTATTCAGCAATCATTTATCTAGAATGTATTATTTCTGTAGAAATGTTTAACATTTACAAACATATTCATGTATCATCATGCATTTAGATGATGGTGGAATTTTTCCTCTTTCTTCAAGGCAAGTGTCCTCACCCTCATGACAGAGAGTGTTTGTGGTACTGTAATATGTCATACTATTTTTAAATGGTTTCTGTGCTCTGACTGGCATGTATGGGTCATATGGATGCCAACAGTCTTTGCAGTCCCATCTGCTGAAAAGCAACCCCATAGTCCCCATAGTGTTGCCACTACCGTAAGGTTTGGTGTTCCTACAAGGGCCCAGGACACCAGCCTCTTTGGAGCCAAACCTACACACACTTGCCAACTTATGCATATTGTATACTGCAGAAAACTAGGAAATATGGTGGATTAGAATATTAGACATCTATAAAATCGTTCAACTTGTTCATTGTTTTTTATTTGTGTATGGACTATGTACTGTTGCTTTTTTCTTCAGTAAAAGGTTTTAAAAGAAATACATTTTTAGTTGTCATGAAATACAAATACATCCAATCTTATTGATCTTATCTTCCAGTGAAGACTTCTCTCTGGTGATGGATGTCGGTCTTCTTCAATCATGTAGTTCACTCAAACCCCTCCCTTTTCTTACAATCAACTACAAACTCGCATTCAGATCAGAAGTCAGAAGTCCCCGCCTACAATTTACTCACAATATGGAAAAAAAGATCTGTCGCTACTTTCATTACATTGCAACTTAAATACACTAAGGAACATTTGTGCAAACTGTGGTTGGTGGTTTCTGTGTTGGGCCCCTTCTTATTAAAGTGATTTCAGTATTGGTATGGGTGATACTGGTCTTCATTTATAATACTTAGTAAAAAGATTAACAAATATAACCATTAAACAAATATATAAAATATAAAATATTTAAAATACTTGTTTCCACATTAATTTGGAGATTCAATGTGAAAACATTTTTATGATTACAAATTTGAATGTTAGGTGTGAATAAATAGTTTATTTTTTAAATCAATGGACAGCCCTATAATTATTGATTTGACTTTGCAATACAGCAGAATGATGTATAATTGATGGTGATGATTACTTCCTTATTGTATGATTATGTGTAGGGTCTGTATGTTTTAATCCTGTTGTTTGTGTTTCCTATTCATGTGGAGATAATTATGCTAATCCTCTGTGAATGACATTTTGTCCCACATGAACATGAGTTTGGTCACAGCATATGGTATATGCTGAATGTTATTCTGAGACTCAGCTGCATTTAAAGAGCATGTGAGACTTAAAGGTACTTGTTATTTGTTTGTGCATTAGTTATGGACCAGGTATTTTACTTAGCCCTGAACTTCTATTAGCTAATTGATTATCCTCTTTGTAAAACTACCTTGTGATTATTTATAATAATCCTGACTTGCTGGAGTTTTGTTTATAAACACCTATTTTACGAACAGGTTTTACGAGATTTGTTGTCTGCGCGTGTAAAGAAAAAACAATAGCCCACAGTGTTAAGCTAAAATTGAGAAGTCCAGTGAAGCAGAGGTGCTATATATTAAACTCAGTGGTGCTTGAAATTACATGTGTAGGTAATGTGTTAATGGTAGAAGAGCGTTTTGCAGTTTTACAGCAGTCTGTGTGATGATGTGTATACAGTACATCTGTTTATGTGTAAGTAAGGAACAATAGAATTTTACATTTGAGGATATTAGAAATAATTATAAAAAAATATTTTATTACATCCAATCAGCATGACCAACCGAAAATTAGGGATTCTCTGAATGCAAATATATCGCTAGTGTTAAGTCAAATTGTATTGTTCATGAATCTGCCTCAGAGTGGAAAAAAAAAATAAAATGACTTTATGAGCCATATTTTAACGATTGGAGCGCATGGCGCAGATGCACTTGCTAGTTTAACGACAGAAAAAATGGTTGGCGTGCCAGACGCATGGTCCAAAAGGGAACAGATGGACGCGAGTGCATTTGCTATTTAAACAAACGTGGCGCTGGATGTGAAAATTATAACTTTGTCTGAAACTAGCAAAAACCGCGCCTGGCTTCGCATTGCGCCGGGTGTATGATAAGGCCCTATGTTTCACAGTGTGGTTTTAAATCTTGGAATCTGATTTCATCTTTTACATTCTCAACTAATGTCATTTTTGTATCTTTCATTTATGACTTTGTTTCTCATAACTGCAACTTTATATTTCGGAATGTGACTATATCTCACAATGTGATTTTATTTCTTAACTTTTTTCTAACAATAATGCAGTCTGACTTTACATCTACCAGTGTGGCTTAAAGGAACACGCCGACTTTTTGGGACTTTAGCTTATTCACCGTATCCCCCAGAGTTAGATTAGTCCATACATACCATTTATATCTCTGTGCGTGCCATAACTCTGTTTGACGCACCCACCGCTAGCCTAGCGTAATATCATTGCGCCGCTGCACCCATGGTACGGCAGCAAAGTTCCTTGATTATTACGCAGGAATGAGAGTATAGTCCCTAGCCATATTGGTCTAGAAAATTGCAACTTTTCATTTTCTGTCTGTCTTTGTACACGATGTAACTATACACATCACAACATGTAAATAGGAAAATGTTGGCGTTATTTTGTCACTTAATGAGCAGTAGGCTAGCTGGAGCCGTTTACCTCCAGTCTTTGTGCTAAGCTAGGCTAGCGGTGGGTGCGTCAGACAGAGTTATGGCACGCACGGAGGTAAAAATAGTATGTATAAACTTATCTAACTTTGGGGGATACGGTGAATAAGCTAAAGTCCCAAAAAGTCGGCGTGTTCCTTTAATATTTCACAATGTGACTCAAAACTCGCAATGTGGCTTTGTATTTAGCAACTGTTACTTTATATCTCTTAATTGCAACATAATTTTTTGTAATTGCGACTGAATTTCTTAAAATTGCAACTTTATGTTTTTATATGTGATAGATTTCTGCCAACTGCAGATTTTTTTTCATGTTTCTTATTTTAAACCTTATTTTAACCTGTCTCATTCGCACACAGAGATTGTGGCAGTTGGTGCACTCCATTCTCTCCTCTGTAAAGAAGACTGTTTAATATGCGGCTTTATGAAAATGAGGCCTGGAATACCAGAGGTCTCTCACACACACACACACACACACCGCCCCTTTTCTCAGCTCTATAATGAAAGATCAGCCCCGGGACTTTAAAGAAGGATTAATGTGGTATTTAATCATCAGGGGTGCAGTGGTTTGTGTTTACATGGTAATACAAAACATTTTCTGTACTACAAGGGTACATAAGAGCACTATCAACTTCAACACCAAAAAATGAAATTTTATTTTAGGAAAGCACTTAGCACACTTAAATTTAGCTGAGTCATTTTGTGAGCTTCATCTGTTATATTTGTGCATGCACTTGCTCAGCAGATAGAGTATGTGTGTGTGAAGTGTAATTATGTAAGGTGGCACAATAAACTAGGACATCGAAACCCCATTGTTGGAGCTGGATTCTCTCATTTCTGCCTGTTTGCCAGTTTACTAAAAATTGTATGTGTGTTCTTGTACTCAACAGAGAGCATGTTTTTGTGATTGGGTTTACTATGAATGTAGGCTAAGAGGTTGAGGGTGGAGTTTGTGGTGGGTGGATAGGTTTGTGTTTGTTTGTGTGTGTTCCGGTGGTGGGGGTCTGCACTGAACTGTAAATCCCCTATGGGTAGAGATTAGTCTCTGTCTCCAGCTTCTCACTCTCTCCCTCTGTGGAGACAGTGTGGGACAGGGATAGATCACAACATGAAAACTAACGGCACACAGAAGTTATTAGAGGTCTTTCAAGAGAAGGTGGGTAAATCATCAGAGAGGCTGTTTTGTGTTTTTTCCCCACTGGGAATGATGTTTTTAGCTTTAATCATATTTAGCAAACTGTATATTAATCTTGAGCCATATTTATGTGCAAGTCCTCCAGGTTCATGATATCAGTTTGTGTTTGTGTGGGTGTGTCTGTGTCCACGTATGCATACTGCATGGCTTTTAGCATGATGTGTACAAAGGGGCTTTCAGAAAAAAGACCTCTTGCTGCTCATTATCGGAATGTTCTGCCTGTTGCTCTATGACCTCATGACCTTAGCTGCCCAAAGTGTCAGCCCCAAAGGGCTGACATAGTGACACCAATTACTAAAACAGGATGAGCTCTTTAAACTCATTGAACTGACTCAATGACACAGAACATGACACAGATGATGTCATTGACATGATGTCATTAATCTCTATATTTGTATCTTTTTGAGTACCTAAATACAAATATGCATGTGTGTAGTAAGCCCTAACATTACTTTTATTACAAGATAATAACTAATAATCTTTTTAATTTAGGTTGTTTTGAAGTTAAGTTTTTATATTAAATTTATTCAACAGTGCTCTTTACTCACTTGCACACAAAAACATATATATTTCTGCATCAAACTTAATAATACAACTTTTCACACAATTTTTTATGGACATAATCTGCCATGGACACGATTTATTCGCTGTGGTACTATTTTCAGAAGTAAAGCGTACATTTTTAAAACTCTTAGTGCCTTATTTTAACGATCTGGCGCAGGTGCACTTAGGGCGTGTCCGAATCCACTTTTGCTAGTTTAGCAATGGAAAACACAGTCGGCACGCCAGGTTCATGGTCCAAAATGGTTGTACCTAGTCTCTTAATGTGTCAAGGGTGTGTTTTGGGCGTAACGTGCAATAAACCAATCTCAAAAAATGCTGCGCTATTGACTTTAGACCAGTTTTTGTTGGTCAACGGCACAATCGTTTTTCAGTTGCCTCAAAATAGCTATCTATCTATCTATCTACAGTATCTATATGGATAGAATGAGTGATATTAACTAATTTCATTTAGGTTAATTTCACTCTGTTTTACATTGTGCATAATTGACATAAAATCTATAAAGTTTGTAATAGTAGCCCATAGTAGCCTATCTATTAGCCTCTACTGTATTTAAAAAAGGTGCGTTGGATATATGACACGCCATGTTTTGTGCTAGAACAGTTTGCTGCCAATACATTTCTCACTGTACCATATGACTGTTTCTGTATTATAGTTGACCCTTTTAAGGTTAGATACAGTATTTTATGCCACCTGTCTCCTTCCTTCTGCATCTGATTGATTGTTTCATCTCTCTTGTACTCTATCCTGCTCTATGTTCACAAATTGCAAATGATCTCTTTCTCTCTCTCTCTCTCTCTCACACACACACACACACACACGTTGAGTTTCCATGTTTTATGGGGACTTTTTATAGACATAATGATTTTTTTATACTGTACAAACTGTATATTCTATCCCATAAGCCTAAACCTACCCCTTAAACTACCCATCACAGACTGTCTGTATTTTTAGATTTTCAAAAAACTCAAGGATTTTGGATATTGCCATCTTTGTGGGGACATTTTGTCTCCATAATGTAGGGTATACCTGAACCATATCACACACACACATATACACACATACACACACACACACAAACACACACAACCACTTTGAACAATGTGGATATTATGTGAGATAAATCGTTTATACTGAAACAAGACTGCATTATAGTTAGTTATCCAAGAAACTGCAAACCGTAAGATGTTTTGCCAGTGGCCTTGTTTGATATTTCTATGAATTGTTGAGTTTCAATGATACTGTAATTAAATTTCACCACAGAAAGAATGCAAATGGCTTTTGTTAAATGTCCCATCTGAAATTCTCTGTCAGATAAACAGGTGATCTGCCAGGAAATTTTTATGTGTGACTTTTGTGTTGTTGCTCAGTTCAAAAGAACCAAATTAAACAGTCATAATGCCCAAGTGATTAAAAGTGTTCAAGTCAAGTCATGTTTTATTTCTATAGCACATTTAAAAGCAACAGAGTTATGCCACAGTTCTGTACAGTAAGACAATGTGCATATAAAAGAAAGCATAACAAGAAACCAGGCAGATACACAATATAAACACTTTAGACCTGATACAATCCAAAATAATAAATAAATATAAAAAATCTACCAATATCGATCTAATCAAAAGCCAGAGAGAACAGATGAGATTTAAAATCTGATTTAAACTGGCTAATGAAGGAGCAGACCTCACATTGAAGGGCAGGCTGTTTCAGAGTTTAGGTGCTGCAGCAGAGAAGGCCCGACCACCCTTAGTTTTACAGCGAAAACGTGGGACAGTTAAAAGAAGCTGATTACAAGACCTAAGAGTTCTTAGGGAAGTGTAAGGAATCATAAGGTCACTAATGTATTTTGGTGCAACACCAGATAAAGCCTTACACAAATACTGCAACTTTAAAATTGATTCTGAACTTAATAGGAAGCCAATGTAAAGTTGTTAAAATGAGAGAAATGTGATCTCTCTTTTTTGTGCCAGTAAGAAGTCTCGCTGCAGCATTTTGGACAATTTGCAGGCGAGAAATTGTAGTTTGAGGCAGGCCACAGTACAGGGAATTACAGTAGTCCAGACGAGATATTATGAAGACATGGATTACGGTCTCTAAATCTTTTGGAGACAAAAACTCAAAATTTCACTCCAAAAAATTTTTAATTTCACAATCGATCTCAAGTGAAAAAACTGCCCTTTACCACTGAACTGATTTGTGTCTCAAAATTTAGTGACGAATCGAATGTAACCCCAAAATTCCTTACATTAGGTTGAACAGTGGCAGAGATAGAACCTAAATTAAAAGGAGATGAAGACCAGGGGCCTCATTTATAACCGTTGCATACGCACAAAACAGGCCCTGAAAGAGGTGTATGCCACTTCCAACGCATAATTTATAAAAACAAACTTGACGGGAAAATTTTGCGCACCTGCACGCAAATTCTGACCCATGCGTACAAACTCTTTTACTAGAGTGAGGAAATTAATGAAGTAAGAACAATTTTAAACTCTGTTTTCATTTTGATATACACATTTACATTAATAGTCATTACTCAGAATTTAAACAAAAATGACATGAATTTAGATGTGAATGTGCTACTTTTGATCATTTTTCCCTGTGACACGCTGTTTTAATGACAGCAAGGATTAAATATAGGCTAATTCCAATAATTCCTCTTTAAACTAAACTCATGTTATGACAAAATATGTTTTAGCGAGAACGATGATCAGTGATGCACACTTACTTCAATATTACAGACACTGCAGGATTCGTTGGTCGACCAGTCCATTAGGCTATCCGATTTGAATAGGTCCAATGATAATAGCTTACTGTACAACCACAGCTGCACGGACACAAAGTGTAAAGACATCTTCACAAAATTATGAAAAATACCACTGTATTTGAAGGATACAACTTAAAGAAAAAGTTGAGATTTGCACGTTGCCTTTTTAAAATCAGACAATTGTATTTACACTGCCATAAATAAGTAGGCCTATCTTTTTCCATTAAAAATAACCTAAACATCTTATATGTTCACATTACCAGCAAAACTGCATGAATTTGATTTGATTTGAACTAAATATTTTGAAATAAAATACCATTTGACCTGTGGAAATGAATGAATCAACTTTATTCTAAAAAAGATTATCTGAGAAGTATTTTATACAATTTTGTTTTTATGGATATTTTGATATATTTATTCTAAAACATAAAAAGGATATTGAATGTTTTTCAGCAATGTACTGTGTAAGGCACAAATGGCATTCATAGTCCGTATGTAATATTTTTCAATGTCTTGTACCTTTGACGGTGTTAAACATGGTATCACGTGGATGGGAATATGCATGGAAATGATATGCAGATGAGGTTATGCATAGTAAAACTAGGTGTTGTAAGCTCCATATATGGTGATTTCGGGGAGGAGACAGGGTGGAGATGCACATACGCACAATCTTCTGCTGGCTGTGATTTATAAAGGGATTTTTGCGCAGGTTCTGGTTTACATATGGTTTTATAAATCAGATTTTTTTTGTGCGTATGTACACTTTTAGGATGAAATCTACAGAAAGTTATAAATTATAAATGAGGCCCCTGGATGGGCCTAAAATCAAAATTTCGCATTTTGCTTTAATTGCAAAAAATTATTAGCCATCCAACTTTTGATCTCCTCAAAACAGTCACACAGTATGTCCAAGGGATAAGAACTGTCAGTTTTTGCCAGTAGATAAAACTGTGTATTGTCAGCATAGCAGTGGTAGGAGATCCTATATTTCTTAAAAATGGCACCCAATGGCAGCATATACAGTCACCTAAAGGATTATTAGGAACACTGTAAGAATCGGTTTTACTGCTAAGACAAAAGTTGAAGATCCAACCCCCTGCAATAGAACAATAAAACTCACTAATCTGGAGAGAAGATCTCACAGAAAGAGAGTAGGTCATCGGCCTGCCCAAAACCTTCTCCCCCTCTCCCTCCTCCCTTCCCTCCCCCTGATTCAAGTCACAGAATGCAGATATACCACAGATGATGCATCTTGTAAATCTATTGTTTTTCCTCTGTCATGTGTGGTATCTTTTTAAAGGTCTCAGTGCGATTGGTAAAATGGTCTCAACTTCACTGTAGTCACTGGTAGAATGAGAAAGATTGAAACATATGAGAATTCTGTTCTCCTTTTGAGTGGTCTCAGAAGATATCTGATCCTCTCCCCCAAACTAGGTGTTGTGTTGCAAATATTTACCACCCTTTGTTCTGGTTTGGGTATTTAAGGAAGGGTAGCAGAGCTGCCATTGGGGAACATTCTGTAGCCAGAGCCCCCATGCAGTGCTGTGTCAGTGTCCGAGAGGCACTCACACACACTGTGTGTACTGTGCCAGATATAATGACTCTTTGAAACTATTTTTGTAATTGTATTTTATATTTTTATGCTGAAAGTTGTGTACCATGAATTCATGTTTAATTATGTTTATTTAAGTTCTGTCTGGCCAAAATAAATGTTAATCTTGATTTATCTTGTATTTTCTGAAATCATTATTCTAGTATGGATCAATGTGGAGTCCGTTACTTCCGTAAATGTTTGGCCAGGATAGATCAAACCGAGGACCCCATGACTGAAGCATGGAGCGCAGCATGCGGGATAATCTGATTTCTGACTATCACTGTATTAGCAAGTTGCAGCTTTCGTGTCTATTAATCAAATTACGCTTTTTGTTGAGTAAGCAGGTGCGACCACTTAAAGGTAAAATATTCACTCTGCAATCCTCTGACTAATATCAGAACTGGCGGGTTTGCGAGCGTGAGCTAGTGTAATTCTCGCGAGCACTCAGTCTCTGTGTGGTTTTGGGTCCCTTGATGAACGAATATTTGAAAATAAGAGATACTAAGAAAAATCAACGATCCAAATTAAATCACAACGAATCACCAGCTGTTAAATTACAAACGTAACAAAATGAACGAAGTCACATAAAATTGGAGTCAGATCACTTTATTCATGGAGTCAGATTTAAAATTAGATTAATAAATTAAGTGAATTTAACAGAAATGCTGAAAAGGCTTACACGCAGAATCCTTCAACCAAGCCGTTAGATTCCGTTTTTTGGGCTAACGGATGGAGCTTACAAAGTGGTGACCCGGGCCTCCGTGATCTCCAGGATGCGAGTGTCTTTTCAGCGAAATATTGGGATTGCAACAAGCAAGAGGTTTGACTTCCTTCTCTTTCTTCAGCTGTTATGGTAAGTCCAGTCTTATTTGCCTTTTAGAAATGTTGGGAGTATGTACTGAATACTGTATGAATCCGATCAGGGCTTGAGAATTAGACAACCACATTGCTTATCAGGGACATGAAAGCAACAGCATAGAGTAGAAATAATATCCCTTGCTTTAAATTTCTCCTTGCTTGCCTACGCAGCAAGAGAGAACTTCTAAACTGGAATAACATCATCCAAATTTTATTTTGGTACTCCAAAGAGGGCTGTAAATTAAGACCTAAATTCTGAGGAAAATGTCCAGTTACGTTTGTTTATTTGCGTTGCGGCAACCTGTGCAACACGGAGAAAAAACAAATGGTCCCGCTAACGTATGAATGAAATCTTGTGATTAGATGATCTTAAACATATTAACGAAAGTACTTCACCTGAATCCTTTGTGTGTAAAATGTGAAGGTGGACTAAATTGGTTCAGGACTGAGGTCACAATTATAAATGTCTGATAAAATATAGCATTTTACTTTGGTCTTATTTCAGACCTAGCAATTGCTGCACTTCTGTGTGTTTATTAGTGTCACAAAAGATACTGAGAAAATTAACAGACCAAAAGTAATCTTTTGGTTCTCCCTCAGACCTGTGTTTGTCAAACCTTCCTTTTCATATGCAAACAGATTCTCTAAAGAATGCAATTGATAACATCTCAGCCAAAAACAAGAAAATTGTGCCCACTTTTATATTGTAGTCACAAAAATCTTTAAACTGAGCAATGATTTGACCCGTGCTCTCAGTGTTTGCAGTTTATTGAATGTCCACAGCAACTAAGTTGATAACTGGTTTCCAGTTTGATCTTGTTGCTGGGCACACAATGCACATGCCAGCACATCTGCAGCTGCAGGGCCAATCAAAGGTGTGCCTTCTAAAAGATCAGTGAGATGATAAGTCATTCTGGACAAATTACTCAGCAGAGACCCTCTTGAGACCAGCAAATAAAATGTTTATATATACTATATTTATAGTATAGAATATGATTTATGTTATGATCACATTATAATGTAGATTATATTATAATAGCCACAAATGGCTTTTAATCTCATTATGATTAAGCATTATTCAGAAGAGGAAAGAATGTTGAAGGAGTAGGAAAAGAATCAGAAGGTAGAAAGATGGGATGTGCAGGTAGGGAGCAAGATGGCAAGAGCACTACTAGTGTTGAAGTGATGGAAATGTGAATGAAGATGGTTAAAGAAAGAAATGTCAAGAAAGAAAACTGAAATGAAAAACTAAAAGAGAAAGAATTTCTTTACCTTCTATTTGTGCAAGAATCTTTAATGAGAAAAATTACAATGCTTAGTTAAATGATTAACCTGATTGCTGTAATTTGAGTAGGCTGAATTCATTCAAGGCCTAAGAATTTACATTTCAGTGATCTGGAACCCAGTGAGAACGGGGAGGTGCAAGTTTTCCATTGTAATAAAACCACAAACAAAGGAGCGCAAGCGTTAGAAAACTCCTCTCTGGGAGCGTCAGATTACATGGGATCTGATTGGGGAAGTTATTTTACTGGCAATGTAAAGGAAGTTGTGTGTTATCTTAACCTCAGGCCTTAACTCCACAGGGTTTACACACCACAGAGATCCAAATGGTCAAGTGTTTGAATGGCACCATAAATACCAAATCCTAAACAAACGGCACAGCACCACATCAGGTGATCTGATGCTCTAAACACAGATCTGGCTTGAGTAAACAGTGCCATTTAAAGAGATCCCCCCCCAGGTAACCTGGGTGTGATAATGCTATCAACAAAGCAGATTGTGGAAATCTCAACTACAACAGTAACTTATGGTGCAACCTGTCTGACTTGCGCTGAAACACCAGCATTCAGATCTGACCATTATAAATCAGTTTATTTGACCTTTTTCTTTACAGACACCTGATCATGATGATGATCAATGTCTTTGTAAACTAAAACAAACTTTCCCATAATGGCATAAAACCTTAACAGGTTAAAGCCCTCTACAACAACTGTCTGGCTAAGACCATTAAAGAAAAAATAAGATAGCAATATCTATCTTAGTGAAATTTGTGTAAAGGTTCAATATTAGACTGTGTTTCTCTCTCTGTGTTTGTTTTCCTTTCAGGCTGATGGCTGCCACTCTTCAGATTCCACAAGGGTCTGGGCTGGCCTGCATCAGCCAGGACACACACACAACTTAACATAGGAGATGGGAGTGAAGAGACTCCATGAGGCCATTTACACCCAAAAGCACACATAGCTACATGGCTTCCCAGTGTAAAAACTGGAACTAAATTATACAACACAGATTATGGTAGGATAGACACCACCCATCTCCTATGCACAACATACACAACACACACCCTTAATTCTACAACTGCACAACATCTCTACCTGGCATAGATCATAGGACTATCCAGGCCAAAATCATTCACCTTCATACATATAGGACAAGGGGAATTATTTTCATAATTCCTTTTTAGTTATGTTGAACAAGTTCACGGCTTACAGCCATGTCAACTTCCTGTATGTAAACCATGGAAGGTGCATAAAACATGTGCATGGCGATCGTCACACATCAGTTGATTGACAATTAATTGATCAGCAAATTAATGGACAAAATGTTTATTATGTCCAGTCCTTAGCATTGTTTCAAACTGGGAGGGCCCCCTAGTTTCCAGCATATGACTAATGACAATGAAATTATATCTAAAGAGATAGATCTGTAATGCAGGCATTTCTATCAATTAGTTAAACAATTCTCAGTCAGACCTGCATCACTGAGTGTGACTTAGCCTGTACATCAAATGCACAGAAGATGAGTGCTAAAGCTAAACTAGAGATTTTAAATCTCTGTTTCAGTAAATCTCATTTTCTTAGTAATCAGATTGAAACATTAGATTTCAGTAATGAGTTGCAATTAAAACAACTGATATAGACAATTTTATAATGGCAATTATTAAATTGTGTATTTCCATGTTTAATTATGTGATATATCTTAATTATGAATACTGCTGGTAAATATACTAGTTATATTGATGTTTTGTTATCCTTCCTTTAATTCATCCAGACCACGTTAAAATTCCACTTCCATGTCACAGTGGTAGTGAAGAATCTGGTGATCAAATGAGACCTACCCACGAGATATAGGACACTGAGAAATGAGACCTTATTTACCATTCGCACTTCTGACATGAGTTTGTCATGTGTTGTTATTTTTATGTTCTTGTGTTTATCCAACAACTCTCTTTTCCCATCTCACAATAACCACAATTCATCAGTGTTCAATCATTGCATGGTTATTCAGAAGTTGTTCAGGTGTCTCACACACAATGGAGCATCATCAGTGAAATGATTCCTTCACCCATGGAGATCTGACCTGCCTGGCAAACCTAACCTTCTGCTTGAAGGTGACCGAGGACTTCTCAAAGGGTCAGCTAGAGCTAAGCATTCTGGGGAGGACACAGATGCTTCATCAAAGTGTAAAGACACTTTCCACTGACACTTTCTGCTCATGCTAACTAACACAACAGACTTGGGACAAGAAGTCATTCTACGGACTGAAAACCATCCCAGTCAAGTGCAGGTGGAAGCAAACCTGACCAACGGGATCATGTCCAATTGCTACAGCACCCAGTCAGCACAGTACGCCTACACCTAAAGGTGTGTCACAGAGGTGTATTTTGCAGTGGTTCATCTTCATGTTCAGCCTGTCCTAATGTTGTTATTTCAGGTGACTACTTGAATCCTGCATACATTGACTCGTGCTATTAACTCAAGGATCAGCACCATGAACACTCCGGAAACAACATCCAAACTGTGGGAACAGGGAACATCCAAATATGTCCCCTTGGGAACTCATCTGAATTTGTCCCAAGGGGCCAGGGGTCGTCTGTAAGAATCGGTTTTACTGCTAAGACAAAAGTTGAAGATCCAACCCCCTGCAATAGAACAATAAAACTCACTAATCTGGAGAGAAGATCTCACAGAAAGAGAGTAGGTCATCGGCCTGCCCAAAACCTTCTCCCCCTCTCCCTCCTCCCTTCCCTCCCCCTGATTCAAGTCACAGAATGCAGATATACCACAGATGATGCATCTTGTAAATCTATTGTTTTTCCTCTGTCATGTGTGGTATCTTTTTAAAGGTCTCAGTGCGATTGGTAAAATGGTCTCAACTTCACTGTAGTCACTGGTAGAATGAGAAAGATTGAAACATATGAGAATTCTGTTCTCCTTTTGAGTGGTCTCAGAAGATATCTGATCCTCTCCCCCAAACTAGGTGTTGTGTTGCAAATATTTACCACCCTTTGTTCTGGTTTGGGTATTTAAGGAAGGGTAGCAGAGCTGCCATTGGGGAACATTCTGTAGCCAGAGCCCCCATGCAGTGCTGTGTCAGTGTCCGAGAGGCACTCACACACACTGTGTGTACTGTGCCAGATATAATGACTCTTTGAAACTATTTTTGTAATTGTATTTTATATTTTTATGCTGAAAGTTGTGTACCATGAATTCATGTTTAATTATGTTTATTTAAGTTCTGTCTGGCCAAAATAAATGTTAATCTTGATTTATCTTGTATTTTCTGAAATCATTATTCTAGTATGGATCAATGTGGAGTCCGTTACTTCCGTAAATGTTTGGCCAGGATAGATCAAACCGAGGACCCCATGACTGAAGCATGGAGCGCAGCATGCGGGATAATCTGATTTCTGACTATCACTGTATTAGCAAGTTGCAGCTTTCGTGTCTATTAATCAAATTACGCTTTTTGTTGAGTAAGCAGGTGCGACCACTTAAAGGTAAAATATTCACTCTGCAATCCTCTGACTAATATCAGAACTGGCGGGTTTGCGAGCGTGAGCTAGTGTAATTCTCGCGAGCACTCAGTCTCTGTGTGGTTTTGGGTCCCTTGATGAACGAATATTTGAAAATAAGAGATACTAAGAAAAATCAACGATCCAAATTAAATCACAACGAATCACCAGCTGTTAAATTACAAACGTAACAAAATGAACGAAGTCACATAAAATTGGAGTCAGATCACTTTATTCATGGAGTCAGATTTAAAATTAGATTAATAAATTAAGTGAATTTAACAGAAATGCTGAAAAGGCTTACACGCAGAATCCTTCAACCAAGCCGTTAGATTCCGTTTTTTGGGCTAACGGATGGAGCTTACAACACCATACTAATACTGTGTTTGACCCCCTTTCGCCTTCAGAACTGCCTTAATTCTACGTGGCATTGATTCAACAAGGTGCTGAAAGCATTCTTTAGAAATGTTGGCCCATATTGATAGGATAGCATCTTGCAGTTGATGGAGATTTGTGGGATGCACATCCAGGGCACGAAGCTCCCGTTCCACCACATCCCAAAGATGCTCTATTGGGTTGAGATCTGGTGACTGTGGGGGCCATTTTAGTACAGTGAACTCATTGTCATGTTCAAGAAACCAATTTGAAATGATTCAAGCTTTGTGACATGGTGCATTATCCTGCTGGAAGTAGCCATCAGAGGATGGGTACATGGTGGTCATAAAGGGATGGACATGGTCAGAAACAATGCTCAGGTAGGCCGTGGCATTTAAACGATGCCCAATTGGCACTAAGGGGCCTAAAGTGTGCCAAGGAAACATCCCCCACACCATTACACCACCACCACCAGCCTGCACAGTGGTAACAAGGCATGATGGATCCATGTTCTCATTCTGTTTACGCCAAATTCTGACTCTACCATCTGAATGTCTCAACAGAAATCGAGACTCATCAGACCATGCAACATTTTTCCAGTCTTCAACTGTCCAATTTTGGTGAGCTCGTGCAAATTGTAGCCTCTTTTTCCTATTTGTAGTGGAGATGAGTGGTACCCGGTGGGGTCTTCTGCTGTTGTAGCCCATCCGCCTCAAGGTTGTGCGTGTTGTGGCTTCACAAATGCTTTGCTGCATACCTCGGTTGTAACGAGTGGTTATTTCAGTCAAAGTTGCTCTTCTATCAGCTTGAATCAGTCGGCCCATTCTCCTCTGACCTCTAGCATCAACAAGGCATTTTCGCCCACAGGACTGCCGCATACTGGATGTTTTTCCCTTTTCACACCATTCTTTGTAAACTCTAGAAATGGTTGTGCGTGAAAATCCCAGTAACTGAGCAGATTGTGAAATACTCAGACCGGCCCGTCTGGCACCAACAACCATGCCACGCTCAAAATTGCTTAAATCACCTTTCTTTCCCATTCTGACATTCAGTTTGGAGTTCAGGAGATTGTCTTGACCAGGACCACACCCCTAAATGCATTGAAGCAACTGCCATGTGATTGGTTGATTAGATAATTGCATGAATGAGAAATTGAACAGGTGTTCCTAATAATCCTTTAGGTGAGTGTACATTGAAAAGAGAAGCAGGCCTAAAATGGACCCTTGGGGCACACCACATAAAAGGGGAACTGATGAAGAAGAAGACTTCCCCATGCTCACAGAGAAGGTTATGTCTTTGAGATAAGAGGCCAACCACTGCAAGGTGACACTCTGAATACCCACCACCTTTTCCAACCAATGTAGCAAGATACTATGGTCGATTGTATCAAAAGCAGCGCTTAAATCCAACAAGACAAGCACTGCGTGCGGACCGGTATTGAGGATTTGCAAAAGGTCATTGCTGACCTTCAACAAAGCAGTTTCCGTACTGTGCATTGATCTAAAACCGGACTGAAAAGTATCAGAAATATTGGATGTACTGATGTAGGTATTCAACTGACAATGCACGACTCTCTCTAAGACCTTAGAAATAAGAGGCAAATTGTTGTTGGGTAGATGGGTCAAGATGGGGTTTCTTAAACTACAGCATGTTTAAAGCTAGCAGGGACAATTTCATTCACTAGAGAACTGTTAATAATAGCTGTTACAGCTGGGCTCAAAGTTTCAAACACTTCCTTAAAAAGACGAGTTGGGATGACATCAGACTCACAGCTGGAACATTTAGCCTTAGAAACAATATCAACTAGCTGAGCAGAGGTAACTGGATGAAAACAAGTTAGTGAATCGTTCGGTGAACAGATTATATATATTGCTGGCTTAACGGAAGCCTTGATCGCCAACACTTGATCATTAAAAGAATTAAAAAAGTTCTTACAGGTTTCCCGAAATGGAACAAGAGAAGGAGCTGGTAAGGGTTTTAGCACTGAATCAATTGTCTTAAACAGCATTCTTGGCCGATTTGCAATTTCAGTGATAAGTTTAGAGAGGAATTTAGATTTTTTTGAAAGAAACAATGCTATAAACCTGTACTAAAATATGCAGCTCTGATCCAGCTCTGATCCAGCTCAGTGCCTATCAGAGGCAGCTGCTTTGGTTCTGTATAAATGAAATGCCTTGTAAGCCTTATGATTTATACATTTTTTAAAATAATGTTGACCACTGAATGTTGTTTAAATGTTTTTGAATCAGAAAGTGAGAATGCATTCTAATTTACTGTTTATCCCCTCTCATATGGTCAGTATGACCCAGAAAACTCAGGCTTCATCAGTACTGAGCGTTTCCGAGACCTGCTTGCGGCTCATGGATCAGAACTGGACCCTCATAAGCTGGAGGTTCTTCTTGCCCTGGCTGACGGAAATGCTGACGGAAAGATCTGCTACCAGGATTTTGTTAACCTGGTGAGTTCTGCAGATGAACTTGAGGTGAGGTTTGTAGAACATCTGACCCTGAACTAAAAGCCAACACATGGAATGTTCCATTCCACTTGCATGGGAATGCCATCAAATCTGTGGGAAAATCTCAATGCCACCCACCTTCAGTCTCACACCCTCCTTTGCCCTTTTTCCCTGTCTCTTTACCATTCTCTCTCAGTCTTTCTTTCACACATACAGCAACTCTTCAAAGAGTCTATTGTACGCCACAGTGGCTGGAGAATAGAGCTATAGTGCTATAAAGCAATGCAGTGAAACATTGGATCAGATTCTGTGTTTTGATTGGCTGTGGCAGGTCATGTGAAAGTGGGACAGCGA
The DNA here is from genome assembly GCA_039654625.1 of Rhinogobio ventralis. Lineage (NCBI taxonomy): Eukaryota > Metazoa > Chordata > Actinopteri > Cypriniformes > Gobionidae > Rhinogobio > Rhinogobio ventralis. The sequence goes on along the minus strand of CM077205.1, from coordinate 18,842,866 downwards.
GGAATGAGGAGTATGCAGTTGGTGTCCCTACACTGCTATTGTTCCTCTACAGCTCTCATTCACTGTCCACTATAACAAAGTAAGAACAGAGATACAGGGAAATGAAAGATTGTATTATAGATTGTAAAAGTATTGGAACGAAAATGTCATTTAGGGGTGAGAAAAAAAACAGAAAGAAAATCTAGGGAGACTGCAAGGAACAGAGAATTATATATACATACATACATTAAGAGCCATGTTTTACTATTATATGTTAATTGTGATGGAGAGTGATTAAAGTGTGGCAGCACTACTCCATTATATCTTTTTCTGAGAATTCTTTCTTTCCTTCAGCCTTACAGTCTTTCAGCTGGATGTAGTACTATGGTGCCCCAACAGTAGAGCATGGCACAGATATCACAGTTTGTGTGTGTACTGTCTAAATACCATATTGTTTGACTTTTCCCTGTGTGGTGTCCATGGAAACTGCCAACACAAAGATTTTCCACAAATCATTATGCCACAGAAAAGCGAAGCACAGGGAGCAATTAATGTCTGTTTGTTTTTGTGGGGAATGTGTGAATGTGTCTGTATCAGGTGTGTGTATAAAGATTTGCTCGGAGACTGCAACTGTTAATATGAGTTGTTTTATTAAAGCTGATGGGTAACAGCAGGAAGAAATGAATGGAATATTCATGTGGTTCAAGTAAGAAACTCCACACTGAAACATTTCTACACATACTATGAAGATTTGCAATTTAAAGGCAATTTGTCAACATTTCCAGGTTTATACAATATTAGTTAATGTATTATGAGTAAACGAATTAATAATGAACAATAGTATATTAATAAATTAATATGAACCTATTAAACACGGATGTACATTGATGTTCATTATTGTAAAGTGTTACTAAAAGTACCTTATTAGACATTTACCAGATTAGTACCAAGGTATTCTTTTAAAGTATGCTGGAGTATCATGAAAATACCTGATAATTATTCAGTATCATAATATATATGAAAGAAACATAATACTATTTGATGCCATCCCTGTACCATGGTAAGGCCACAGTATGGGATAGGTACACTACTGTTCAAAAGTTTGAGGATGGTAAGATGTTTTTAAATGTCTTATGCTCACCAAGGCTGCATTTATTTAATCAAAAATACAGCAAAAACAATAATATTGTAAAATATTATTATAATGTAAAATGTTTTCTATTCTATTTCAAAATGTAATTAATTCCTGTGATGGAAAAACTGAATTTTCAGCAGCCATTACACCAGTCTTCCATGTCATATGTTCCTTCAGAATAATTCTAACATGCTCATTTGGTGCTCAATTAACATTTCTTTTTATCACAGATGAAAATGGTTCTGCTGCTTACATTTTTGTGGAAACCGTGATTCCTTTCTGTTCATGATTCTTTGATAAATATAGATGTTTAAAATAACAGCATTTATTTGACTGTCTTTACTGTCTTTAATGCTTTTCTTTACTGTTACCTTTTGATGAATCCTTGCTGAATACAAGCATTCATTTCTTTAAACAAAACAGTTTTACTGACTTCCAACTTTTGAACTGTAGTCTATATTAAAGCTGGCCAGTATGTGTATGTATTTAGTTTTGTTTGTGCCTGTGTGCATGTGTATATAGCAAACAGGTACTAATGTAACATCAGTAGAAACAGCTTGCAGCTGGTTGTGTACACATTGCCATCTACAGAAACTCATTTGAGAGGAGCTGTTATCCGGTAGGGATCTGCGGTCAGTATATCCCAGTGTAGTTTTTCACAAAGTTGGACTCATCCCTGTATTTAAAAGAGTAAACTGTTTTTGTAGCTGTACTGTGTGAAGCATGTGAAACTGTAAGCTTTGTAGGTCAGCTTAGTCATGTTTTAAACTATTTCATTTGATCCCATTGTGACGGCAAAGGCAACATCTTCAGGGGCTTTCCGGCTGAATTTCTTCATCCTACTCAGGGCCTCTTCCACAACTCACATAACGCATGACCTGTATTCCTGATCAGGAGCCTGGCATGGGATAAAAGAACATTCCAGGTTTTTGAGGAAGGCTTTTTGCCTCAGCGGTGAAAAGCTTGTTTGAACAGCATTGTCTCATGCACACAAACACACACACGCAATCACTTACACACTGTTTGTTACACAGCTGCTCTGAGACTTGGAGATGAGTATGGAATCTTTAATCAGTTGCTAAGTTACAACAGTGGCATTCTGTCTGTGGCAGAGGAGGGGTGCGTGTCAAAGACAAAAAAGACAGATCATAGACTAATTACATCATGGACATTTCTAAATAAACTAACAGGTGAATTAGTGTAGTCACATGAAAAAACATTTTGTGACACCTTTATAACCTTTATCAATAAAAAAGGTTTCCCAATAAAAGTCTTGCTTAGTGTACATGCAAACTTACAGGACTGAGGGACTATACCAATACTGATTTACTATCTTTGGATCACATGCATATTCATAGTAAAATGCTGATAAACATGATTGTTCAGTTTGTATGTGTCATGTTTTTTTTCAGATGAGCAACAAACGTTCGAACAGTTTCCGTCGAGCAATCCTGCAAGGGAGTCGGCAGCTCAGGAATTCCGCACTGAGAGAGGAAGTAGGCTTGGGTCTGTCTCGAAGACTTGTACGTCATGTTGCCTATGAGACTTTGCCCAGAGAGATGGACCGCAAATGGTACTTTGACAGTTACACCTACTGTCCACCACCATGGCTTATGCTGGTCATCACTATAGCAGAGGTTAGAATGAACTTTACTATTGAAGATTATTAAAAGAAAAAAATATTTTCAACTGCTTCTATGAGACTTCTATGAGGGTTTTTTTTATGGAACTGAAAAACATATCAGCAGATACTTTGGTCCCACGTTATATTAGCTGTTCTTTAACTACTATATAGTAAAAATTATGGTACAAAATGGTACAATGTACTTATTGTGTTCATGTTGTATTGTAAAACGTCTCGGGTACCCTTGTTCTCTGAGAAGGAAGCGGCACGCAGTGTCGAAGCGTGACAGCATCTGAAGCACTTGTGAAACTAGTCCAATCCTGATTGGTGTTGCGTCATGACGCCGTACATGGAACAGTGTTAGCTTCAGCAAGCGTTCTGTGTGTGATCTTGTCAGTCTTATTTGGTATTGTTTGTCTCTCTCTCTCTCTCTCTCTCCCTCTCTCTCTCTCTATATATATATATATATATATATAGAGAGAGAGAGAGAGCGAGAGCGAGAGCTGAACCGCTGGGTTCTGCTGGTTTCTGCAGGTGTCATCGCCATGCTTCCTGAAGGGCCCATTGCCATACCACCCGTAGCTCAGAGCTCAGGCCTGGCACTATCTTAGCTACATCTAAGGGAACTCTTAAAGGGAACTCTACGCTGCGTCTGATTATGGCACCTAGGGTCAAAGCAATTCTTCTCCTAGACCGGGCTATGTGCCGAAAGTTCCCTCCAACATCGCACACTCAGTAGTCTTGCAGGCCTTTTTCCCTCCTCCATTCTTGTCGGTGGACCAAGAAAAGCTAACCTTGCTTTGCCCAAAGAGGGCTCTTGAGTGTTATGTCCACTGGTCTGCTCAGTGACGCAAGACTGACCAGCTGCTGGTATGCTTTGGTTCACCCAGAAAGGGTTCCTTTGCGTCCAAGCAGAAAATAAGTAAATGGATCTCAAGAGCCTACAGCGTGACCTTCTTTCGCCTCTGGTTGTAAGAGCCCATCTCTACTAGAAATATGGAGGCATCTAAGGCTTTACTGTCAGGAGTTTCTCTCCTAGAGGTGTGTGATGCGGGCTGGGCCTCTCCACATACATTCATCAGATTTTATAGCCTGGATTTGGACTCACCACCAGGGTCTCAAGTGCTTACGTCCTAAGTGTTCAGAGTGATTCAGACTAGGACAGGCATTTTGTCAGTATGGCGCAATGGATATTTCGTTCTCATAACGTCATCATCAGACACAGCATAGGGGAACGTCTCGGTTACCACTATAAAGCCCTATTCGGACGGGATTAGTTTAACATGGAGAGGTGCGGTAAAGTAATTATTACCAGAGCTTCTCAGTGATTGTAGTCCCATCCGAATGTGCCATCTCAGTAATCATTACGGACAATGTCAGTAAAGATTACGGCGACTTTTACCTTCTGTAAAAAGGTCCGGAAAAATGACCTCAGGTAATACTAATCCCGTGCGAATAGACCCACTGTAAATATGAATGTAAATATTCGTAGTCATTTCCTGTTTAAAAGTAGTTTTCTGCTTTTTTCAAACTTGGGGGCACTTGAAAAAGCATTCAGTTGCGTTCTAGGCGGTGGGACAAGTCTGTGGCAAACCTCAAGTGATTTCTGCTTACCATTCAGATAAAAAAAAAGAAGGTTGAAAGCACTTGTTAGAGGCACATAACTTCTTTTAGCTTTAGGTAAGTGCCTATTACCAACAGAATCCAATCAGAATTAAATTTATTTAATTAATAAATCGCACGACCAGACCAAACTGTTGTATATAGGTTATATGTGACCCTGGACCACAAAACCAGTGATAAGTCGCACAGGTATATTTGTGGCAATAGCCAACAATACATTGTATGGGTCAAAATTATCGATTTTTCTTTTATGCCAAAAATCATTAGGATATTAAGTAAAGATCATCTTCCATGAAGATATTTTGTAAATTTCCTACCGTAAATATATCAAAAATGTATTATTAGTAGTAATATACATTGCTAAGGACTTCATTTAGACAACTTTAATGGCAATTTTCTCAACATTTCGATTTTTTTGCACCCTCAGATTCCAGATATTCAAATAGTTGTATCTCTGCCAAATGTTGTCCTATCCTAACAAACTGTCCTGTGGTAAAATTACATTACTCCATCTACCCTTACAAAACTAATCCCGTCCGAATAAGGCTTAACTTCCCTTGCCATTCCGGCATGCATGTGAGCGACTTACTTCAACTTAATTCAGAAGCTGCCGCTTTTGTGTTCCGGTGTTCCTTTATAGCTTCTACGGCACAATGAAATTGGAGTTTATTGAACGTGCTTCAGATGCAGTCAGGCAGGACGCAGCATCTCGTGTTTTCTTGCCATCTTGTATTTATTTTCTACTAAGCTAATCACATAGTATTCTGTGATCATCTTCACAAGTTAGGGGTTAGTAAGATTTGTTTAGAAAAAGTTTGTTTAGTAAGAAATGAATACTTTCATTCAACAATGAATCAAGGATGCAGTAAATTCACAAGTGACTGTAAAGACATTTATAATGTTACAAAACTTTTCTATTTCAAATAAATGCTGTTCTTTCTATTCATCAAAGAATCCTAAAAAAAAAAATCATCACTTTCCACAAAAAAATATTAAGAAGCATAACTGTGATAATGGTAAGATATGTTTCTTGATCACCAAATCAGCATATTAGAAAAGTTTTTGAAGGACCATGAAACACTAAAGACTGACGTAATTGCTGCTGAAAATTAAACAACAAAAACAGATTTTTTTTTAATTGTAGTAATATTTCACAATATTACTGTATTTACTGTATTTTTGATCAAATAGATGCAGCCTTGGTGGGAAAAAAACCTTCAAAAATCTTACTGGCCCCTAACTTTTGAGTGTTATTGTACAGGTCGATGTGCTGTATGTGATGATCCCATAGAATTCTACAGCTAGGTTCTGAGGCAGCATAATTATGTTTCCTACCTTTTTAGAACAGCCACTGAGGCAAGAGTGCACCTATAATGCCTTAAAATGTTTCCTCTATATGACTATGTTTTGGAGGACAGTGTCACACATCGGTAACAGCCTCTTACTTACCACATCTTCCTCAGGTTGTTGTCTTTATGTATTATGGACTGCAGCTGAACCGCTGGGTTCTTCAGGTGTCATCGCCATACTTCCTGAAGGGACCATTGCCATACCACCCGCAGCTCAGAGCTCAGGCCTGGCGCTATCTTAGCTACATCTTCATGCATGCTGGGTGAGTTATGTTATTACATTATACGGTGATTGATTATGTCAATGAACATGTGATTCTACGGAACCCCTAAAGGGACATGGTGGTGGAAAAAATAATGTCAATGATTTTGCATTCTCTCGCAAATGTTTTGCATTCCCCGAGAAACTTTTTGTTCGATCGCAAAACCTTTGCATTCGTGTGATTCAACATATGACTTATTTTCTTAAATGAAGATTAGCTTAAAATTATGTTAAAGAGAAATAGTTACTTACAACGGGAAAAAAAATAAAATAAATAATTATCCTAATATGAGAGAAATCAAACTGCAGTCAACATATACAGTTTAGACGTCATTATAAAGAAATATTCGACAGGTCAATACCACGACTGGCGAATCTGAATACAGACAGCTGTTAAATAAGCAGGAATAAAACCTTTCACAGTCCTTAATGGTGCATAACAAATACATCTGTTTTATTTAAAGAGTTAATTGTATCTCAAATCATCCAAGAGTATTGCAGCCTCGCAATGTGCCCCACTGCTGCTAATTTGTGCCATTTTTAGATAGTGCTTTGATTAGCTGTTTCTTTTCTGGCATTTTAAAATTCTTACACCCTTAATGCAACATTTTTAGGCACACAAAACCTACTAAAGCACATTTCAAAAAGCATTTTTTTGGCATGGAGGACTGAATGCCTCTGTCCCCAGTTGATAGAGGGCTTGAGTCCCTGTGATGTGTCTGATGTGCTGTGATCTGTGGGGTTTAATGTTTTATATTACATTCATCTACAGAGTAATCTCCCCATTAACCCAAGCTAGTGATCTGCTCTGTCTGCTGCACCAACAGAATCCCAATAAGAGAACACACAGACTCTCTCACACAGACACAGGCATTTTCAAAAAGTCCCTCTCTCACCTGGTGTCACCACCAGCAGACATGACTTATTCTGTGATGGTGTCACAGCATTGCAGTATTAAACACCACATGATATCATTCAGGACAGCTGAATGACCTTCAAGATGACAAGCATCAGACAGCATTTAGTTTGGAGTGAAAACAGAAATGTTCTATTTGCATTGTCCACTAACATTTTTATTTTGCCTTTCTAAATCCCTTTCATATTGTATGATTCTATTTGTAATCTTATGGGTAAAAACCACAAAAAAATTTTTTAAAACACATGAAAATGTTGTGTTTTGGAAAATACATTAAATGCCAGAATAAAATAGTTACTTGGTGTACATGCATTGTTTTTGGCACTGTCCTGTCCTTGAAAGTTTTGAGATTCTGCGTCTTTCTTAATAAAGCTCGCACCACAACAGATTGCTGGGACAAATGTTTACTCAGCAACATGCTAGTGCTATTCTCTAGAAAATATATTTTAATTTTTATTTGAAAACTGTACTTTGGATTACATATAAAATGTTCTTTCCCAAAATTTACAATGTCTTCTTTGTGAGCGGACCAAGGTGTAGGTAATTTGTATTTATAAAAAGGTTTTTTGTATAATTCAACACTTGTAGGATACTATAGCTACTGCCCTTTATACTTATACAATATCACACAAGAAAAGGTGTTGTTGCTCTGATCTCATGTGGTGATGTTCAGACCAACAGCACGTTTATGATCCATTCAATAAACAAGTTAATACTGAAACACAATGTTGTCTTTTTTTGCTCAGCTAACAAGAATAGATCCAAACAAAGCCACAACAGAATTAACTGTTGCACTTCCCTCATTACATGTATACATATTGTATCATTTGTATATGTTAGTGTATGTAGAAACTTTGTTATTGCTTTTTTGAATTTACCCTCTTATTTTAATCTTTTCATCGCAGTGATTAAGGGCCCTATTTTAACGATCTGAGTGTATGGTCTAAAGCGCATGGCGCAGGTGCACTTAGGGCGTGTCCGAATCCACTTTTGCTAGTTTAATGACGAAAAAACGGTCATCACACCAGGCGCATGGTCCAAAAAGGTTGTACCTAGTTTCTTAATGAGTCATGGGTGTGTTTTGGCCGTAACGTGTAATAAACCAATCAGAGTCTCATGTCCCATTCCCTTTAAAAACCAGTTGCGCTTGCATCATGGGGGATTCGCTATTTACATGGCGGAATTTGTAAGTGGAAAGACTGAATGCTTCTCCAGACAGGAATGTTTGTTAAAAATGTTTGTGTGCTACTGCGCATCCCTGTGTGTGTAATAAGCAGAGTGTACGCGCATTGTGCACCCGCCTATAGGCGCATATTACTAACGCGCCCTTTAAATAGCATAAAAAATACTGCGCTGTTGACTTTAGACCATGCATTTTGTTGGTCATTGGCGCAGTCGTTTTCAGTTGCCTCAAAATAGCAACGCGCCAACAATGCGCCTGAACAGACCTCGTTTTCAGACCAGCACGCCCATGGGCGAACAGATAAGCGCGAGCGCATTTGCTATTTAAACAACGTGGCGCTGGACGTGAAAATGATAACTGCGTCAGGCTGAAACTAGCAAAAAACACTTGCGTCGCACCTGGCGTCGCATTGCAACAGGTGTATGATAGGGCTCTTAATGATCTTTTATTCTGGAAACAGTGGATTTTGTTGAAACAGAGATCAGTTTCAGATCAGAGCCCTAGCCACTTTTAATTCAAAATCATTCATGCAGATTTTTCTGATAAGTATTTCAGTTACACTTATATTCTCTTTCTGGGGATATGAACTGTCTCTTGTTGTATACCTATAATGAAGATTGGCTAATACATTCAGAGATGTTCATTTTCAGTTTACACATCAAAGGTAGTTTCATTTCTTTGTTGCTTTTGTCTGTCAGGCTGATGTCTTTGTCAGCATCCTCAATAAGTTGTGTCACTGATTCTTTCTTTTAGATCTGAGTGATCATCCAGCACCATGAGTTAACTTACATGCCCCAGTTATCTAAAGCATAGTGAATTCCAGGTCTTTGTTCTATGAGAATAATTATTCTGACCTTGTCCTGCTTCTTATTATTTTAGATCTGGGTCCAGATTTTGCCCCACTGGGCTTCTATTGGATCTATTTGGCAATGTTGAGGAGAGCCAAATAAGTGGCATGAGGAATATTACCTGTAGTTAAAAGTGTTTCTTTGTCACCCAGATATGTCATTATTAAGGGCCAAAGTCACATCCACTGTTGTAGTGTGTAACAGTTTTCCATGTGCACTGCTGTAAGTCAGATAATTAGAACATTTGGAGAAATGGTCAGGGCTTCAGGAAAAAACAGGACTAAACAAAGTTGGAACGAGTGGGATTGGAAAATGACTCATGCCAGAATCAGGTCACTTGTGTGTCAGAGTACACGCACTACCAACCAGACCTCATCTCTGACACATTGCTCATCTCTATTCTGACAAGTATTTAAAACTTTTAAATGAGATCACAGCAACAGCATTTTCAATTCTTACATAAAGTAAGGTTTACTGGTTGATTAAAAAAAAAAAAAAAAAAACCTTGAAATTGATTACTTTAAATGTATTAGAAAAGCTATCTTCTGCTAATCTAATAGCATCATTTGAAGTCACTCATTGACTTTAGATAAGCAGATGGATTTACCACTGACATCTGGAGGTTGATAAGGGCAGGTGGGTGGCATAATAATCTTTTTTTTTTCACATGTATTATCTATGATCAATTGAAGCATCGTAAGGGAATAGTTTACCAAAAAAAAAAAAAAAATTCCATGCAACCAAAATTTTCAATCTTCAAAAAGTACATAAAGACATCATAAAAGTAATCCAAATGAATAGAATGGTTTAATCCAAGTCTTCTGAAAGACACAAACACTATATGATGTCTTTATATATGAACTTTATATGAAAAGGCTTTTATATATATATATATATATATATATATATATATATATATATATATATATATATATATAAACATTGATCAGTACACATACATAGTGTACATCAAATATGGTAAATAGAAGCTCAACCGTGCAAGCTTGACGCTAGACAATGGCATTGCTGAGTTTTGTCCTTTCATTTATAAAGCTTTTTCTCTCTAATGTCACAATGCTAATGATTTTCGCTGATTTATATGTTTCAGAATAGAACACCTGGGCCTAAACATGGCCATGCAACTTTTGGTCGGTGTGCCGTTAGAGATGGTCCATGGAGCTTTGAGAATTGGTCTGGTGTATGTGTGTGGCGTACTGGCAGGTGAGTCAAACTTTTAGGTTTTTTGGTACTGTTTGTGATGAGAAAGTGTGCTTTTTTTAGTCCAATCTTTTTAAAAGCCTATTTAAAAATCCATAAACATGAACTAGAGAAGTCATGTATGAACTCTGTGGGAACTCTGTTTTTTGCTTTTTTAACTTACAACTGATATTTTTCAAATACAGTCTTTGCATGACATTCCTTATCTGTCAGTCATTTCGACATTGTGTCAATGTACTGAAACAAATTGTTGCATTTTGGAGCCCCAAACAGCTTTGATACTTTGAGAATAGGCCGATGAGAATTGGCGAGTGGAATTGCCATGTGCCACACCCCCGGTCATACGGGTATAAAAGGAGATGCCGTGCATCAACTCATTCATATTTGTTCTTTGGCGCAGAGTGTTTATTGATGCAAGCATTCAATCCATTCACCTCTACAAGGGAACCTGGTTCAAGGCTGGTGAATTACAGTGGTCCCTCTCCCCTCTCTAAAGCAAGGATAAGTGCAGAGAGCTCCCCTGGGTGCTTTAGCAATAAAAGAGCAGATTTCCCCAAAAAGAGAAAACACAGACAGAGAGAATCTTTTTAAAGATGCATTTCTGCCTGTGTGTTAGCCCAGGCACAGCGTTAGAGCCACCTGCAGGAAGGTGATGCCGCCTATTTGTCATTTGTGAGTACCAAGAACCAGAGGAAGGCTTTGAAGTGTCCCTGAGATGGGTGTAAGAGACTATAGGGAAACAGGTCTATTTAGCTCAAATTAATGAATGAATTAATTTATAGGGAATTTTGAAAGAGTCTATTTTACGGCCGAGCAAATGACTCATCCAGCGTTCATTTGAACGGGCCGTAACTATCAACTCTGCAGTTTGGATTAATATCCAAACAATAGTAAAACACTATTTTAGCCAGTTGACATAGATCAGCAGTTTAAGACATTAAATTCTTAAGCACATAACACAAGAACACTTATCTTTAAATACAAACAAAACATGTAAAACTAATATCTATCACAAACACACGCACACGCACACACATTCACACGCGTTGCAGAAAGGAAAAAAGTGAGGAAAGAATGAGTTTTAAGAGAGAGAAATTATGAAATCCCAAGTTTCTAGCAATATATGAACTTAAGTTATAAACTTAACTTAGAACACGAGACTCAACAGAAAGAAAATAAACTTAAGTAAAAGAAAGGAAAGTGAGAGGAGAGTATTCAGATGGCTTGAATGAAATAACCCATTTTCTCTGATCTTGGTCTGCCACGTTCGTCTGATCCTCTATCTCGTCATCTTATGTCTCTGGCATCTTGACTTGAACTGATTCTTTTTCTGAGAACCTTTTTTCGTGTTCTGAGATTAATACTCAAATATTTGCCCATCCTCCTGGATGGGTTCTAGCCAATTAGGGATCATCTTGGTTCAGGGGTGACTGTGTCCCCACCTTTCACCATAAAATTTGTTATCTGTGGTCTCCTACTTTTCTGCTCTAAGCAGCGAGTAAATTTAGACCTGATTTCTTATTATAAGAACATGATACATTCTACAAAGATTTCATTCAAACCATCTTCTGGATTATAAACAAACAAACAAAAAGATACCAAGAAAGGTACACTTTCAATCACTTGTTCAATACTTATACAATTGCATGAATTGGGAGTGATATATATGCATAATGGTCACATGTATTGGTTATAGACATGATATAGAATTATGCAGTCGAAGGCTGCTTGAATGCAAGCCCGACTATCAGTGATTTGATGCAGTTTATATGTGACAACAGTTTCTGTGGGTTTTTCTTGTGGATTTTAACCGTGTCACTCAGAGTTCATCTAAAGGTCGTTGAGACAACGGCGATCTGGTTTGACTATTTTCTTGGGAGTCAAACAACTTCGGCCGTTATCTTGGTTTTTGTCAAAGTGGTTGATTTTGAGGGTCTGGAGTGTTGAGTTGGGTTTTGTGTGGAATTATGTTTGACCGAATCATCTAGAAGATTCATTTGTGTCTGATGCGCCCTCAATTCCTACTTGACATGGGCGACCCGGAGATGAAAGGCACTGCCCCAAGAGGTGGTGTTTAGACCACTCCTTCCCCCGGTGAAGAGCCGGGAGGAAAATCTTTTTTTTATTTTAATTTCACCATCTGCCCGAAAGGCGTTGGTCCCACGTTTTCAGAAAAAGAGCAGTTTCTTCCTTCCCTGGGTCACACAGCTCACAGTTTGAGCATGTTGGACGCGAGTGTCTTGCCTCCTCATGCTCAGCTGCGGCGCACACGAATCCCTACTCAGATCAGTATGACGCGACAAGAGGACACACTGCTTCCTCACCCGTCACAGTCCGGTTCCTTTCAGGATACATGGAGCAAGATAGGTTTTTCAGGTCACCCACAGGCACAGTCAGAGGTACATCAAAAACGTTTGTCCCCCCAGGGCCACTCATACGGAGCTTGGATACATGGTTACAACAGTCAGACTCAGCTATGTGTTTTAGCTATGTGTCCTTTTGACCTCGGTGGCAGGCAAAGACACCCCTGTCCTGCGTGCAGAGATTGCAGTCCTCTTGGCGAAGGATGCAATAGAGCCTGTCCCAGTCGAGAAGAAGAAGGGGTTTTACATCCCTTACTTCATCATACCAAAGAAAGGCGGTTATTTTTACGACCAGTCTTAAACCTGCAAGTCTTGAATTGGGCCCTGCACAAGCTCTGCACAAGCAGGATCAAGATCCGCGGCGATATAAGGACGCATACTTTCTTGCCTCAATTCTGCCTCAACACAGACCATTTCTTTGGTTTGCTTTCGGGGGTCAGGCATATCAGCATAAGGTCCTCCCTTTGGGCTGTCCCTATCACCTTGCATCTTAACGAAAGTTGCAAAGACTGCCCATGCCCTGCTAAGGGAAGTGGCTGCTTCTAGCTCACTCTCTGAATTTATTGTGAAATAAATATTCTGAAAATCGTCCTCGACCTCTCCCTGCCGGTCAGCCGCTTCAGGGGGTCGAGAGCGGTATTCAAATAACACCAGAGGTCAGTCTCGAGAGGCTGATTCCCTTAGTAGATTGTCTCCAGGCGTGGCAACGCCTGTCGAATGTGTCACCATGGGTCCTGCAGACTGTAGAAAAGGGGTACAGACTGCAGTGATCCCAGAGCAGGCTCTGGTTATGGAACAAGAAGTACACTCCCTGTTGGTAAAGGAGGCCATAGAACGTGTTCCTCCGTCAGAAAGGGAGTCGGGGTTCTACAGCCGGTACTTTATAGTTCCCAAAAAGGACGGGGGTTTGCGTCCAATTTTAGATCTGAGATATTTGAACCGGTCTCTGAAGAGGTTCAGGTTCAAAATGCTCACAGTATCTATTATCGTGAATCAAATTCGGTCCGAGGACTGGTTTGTCACGATAGATCTAAAGGACGCATACTTCCATGTTTCCATCAGTCCTTCTCACAGGAAGTTCTTGAGGTTCACTTTCAGGGACAAAGCGTTCCAATATTGGGTTCTTCCGTTTGGCCTAGCTCTTTCCCCTCGAACGTTCACCAAATGCATGGATGCAGCTCTGGCTCCACTGAGACTCCAGGGCATTCGTGTACTGAACTATATCGACGACTGGCTCATATTGGCCCAGTCGCGAGAAATGGCAGTTCGGCATCGAGATGTCGTCCTTGGCCACATTCAGAGCTTGGGGTTGAGACTCAACACGAAAAAGAGCGTGTTGACGCCCTCCCAGAGGACCACGTTCCTGGGAATAGTATGGGACTCGAGGACGATGCGGGCACAGATGTCTCCTGTACGGATCGAGTCCATACACGCGATGGTCTCCAGTGTAAAGCTAGGCCGCAACATCACTGTAAAGCAGTTTCAAAGACTACTGGGGCTTATGGCAGCTGCGTCCAACGTAATACCTTTTGGCCTGCTGTACATGAGACCCCTACAGTGGTGGCTGAAAGCCAAGGGGTTTTCCCCGAAGGAAAATCCATTCCGTATGATCAGGGTAACGCGCAGATGCCTTCGTTCCCTATCAATATGGAAGAAACCCTGGTTTCTGTCCCAAGGGCCAGTGTTGGGAGCGTCATGTCGCCGGAAATCTGTTTCGACAGACTCCTCCCTCACTGGTTGGGGCGCGGTCATGGACGGCCGCTTTACCCAGGGTCTGTGGCAGGACCATCATCATTCATGGCATATAAATTGCCTGGAGATGCTGGCAGTGTTCAGGGCTCTGAGGAGCTTCCTCACAGATCTCAGGGGTTATCATGTTCTGGTACGATCCGACAGTATGTCAGTGGTCGCATACCTGAACCATCAGGGGGGTCTGAGGTCTCGCCCTCTATGCAGACTGGCGCATCAGATCCTCCTGTGGTCCCAGGGGAAATTGTCGTCTCTCAGAGCGATGTATATCCCCGGGGACCAGAATCAGGGAGCAGACATTCTGTCAAGGCAGGGGCTGAGGCCCGGGGAATGGAGACTTCACCCAGAGGTGGTGAAGTCCATATGCGAGAGGTTCGGCCCAGTGGAAGTGGATCTATTCACGTCTTAAGAGACGTCCCACTGTCCACTGTGGTTCTCCCTCACGCATCCAGCCCCGCTGGGGTTGGATGCCATGGTGCAGACGTGGCCGAGGCTGCGCCTGTATGCATTTCCCCCGATAGCTCTGCTCCCGGGAGTTCTGGAGAGGGTCCGGCAGGACGGGGTCAGTCTACTCCTAGTAGCCCCGTACTGGCCGGCCCGAGTATGGTTCTCAGACATCATAGCACTGCTGGCAGGTCCTCCATGGCAGATCCCTTTGAGGAGGGACCTGCTGTCTCAGGCAGGGGGCACAATATTTCACCCCCAGCCAGAGCTGTGGAAGCTCTGGGTCTGGCCCCTGAGGGGGCTCAGTACTTAGAGGCTGGCCTGTCGGCAGCAGTAGTGGAGACCATACTTAGTTCCAGGGCTCCTTCCACGAGAAGGTTGTACGGCTTAAAGTGGAATTTATTTTCCACTTGGTGCGGGGAGCGTGAGGTGGACCCAGTTAACTGCCCAGTGGCTTCAGTGCTGGAGTTCCTCCAAGATCGCTTCACTGCGGGGCTTACCCCGTCCACACTTAAGGTGTACGTGGCTGCCATTGCGGCTTTCCACGCTCCTGTAAGTGATGGGCCTCTGGGGAGGCACCCTTTAGTCGTACGTTTCCTCCGTGGTACTTGGAGGATGAGGCCTGCAACTCGCTCCAGAGTTCCAACTTGGGATCTGGCGGTGGTTCTCGAGGGATTGGCTTCGGGCCCCTTCGAACCACTCGAGTCAGCGACAGATCGAGTTCTGTCGCTAAAGGTGGCACTGCTCCTTGCTATCACCTCACTTAAGAGGGTGGGGGACCTCCAGGCCTTGACTATAACGCCGACTTGCCTGGAGTTTGCCCCGGGCGGAGTTAAGGCTGTCCTTCATCCGAGGCCAGGCTATGTGCCCAAGGTGCCATCGAGTGTGGCACGGCCTACGGTTCTGCAGGCTTTTCATCCTCCACCTCATGTGTCGGCTGAAGAGGGGAGACTTCATCTGCTCTGCCCGGTCAGAGCATTGCAAATTTATCTGCAGAAGTCTTCGCAGTGGAGAAGGTCGGACCAACTGTTAGTGTGTTTCGGGTCTCCTAGGAAGGGGCTACCCGCGTCCAAGCAGACGGTTAGTAATTGGATCGTCCAGGCGATTGCCTTGGCCTATCAGGTGCGAGGTTTGCCTTCACCTTTGGCCTTGAGGGCGCATTCCACTAGGGGCATGGCCTCTTCTAGGGCACTTCATTTGGGGGTCCCACTTCAGGAGATCTGTGAGGCAGCCGGCTGGGCTAGCCCACACACTTTTATCAGATTTTATAGTCTGCATCTTCCTGTGACGCCAGGCGCTAGGGTGCTCTCGTCCTAAGTGTGCCTGGGTTCCAGCTTCACACTAGGGCAGGCATGGTTCGTGGTGGCATAGTGGGCATTTCGTTCCCCAAAGTGTCGTTCCGACGCAGTGCGAGTTCCCTCGAAAGGGAACGTCTCGGGTTATGACTATAACCCTTGTTCCCTGAGAAGGGAACGAGACACTGCGTCGCCTTGCCACGCCTCTCCATGCCTGGGAGCGACTTGCTTCATTGCGAAAGAGCTAGTGCGGTTGTGAGCCGGCGGCCCTTTATACTTCCGGGTATGCCGTCACATACTACGTCATGACGTAGCACCAATCAAGATCGGTCTTAGTTTCATTCATGCTTCAGACGCGCAACGCTAAGGGACCGTCCCCAAAGTGTCGTTCCGACGCAGTGTCTCGCTCCCTTCTCAGGGAATAAGGGTTATAGTCATAACCCGAGACGTTTTCTCCAGAGCGGCTGTACAGCCGAATTAAATTCTGTTGCATTATTTTCCCGTTTAACACTGTGAAGCTGCTTTGAAACAATCAGCATTGTAAAAAGTGCTATATAAATAAAGGTGACTTGACTTGATAAATGTACAGACTTTTTCCACACAAGAATAAGCATTTCTGCTTATTTACCTGTAAAGTCATTACAAAATGTATATTCAAAGTGTCATCAGTTATATTGATTTTTATTGTCATTGATAAAATGTTCATACCTGCAAACTAGTAGTTTTGAATCAAAATATGTCATTTATGTGAATCGTGTAGATTCAATGAGTTTTTTTTGGGAATGGGCTAATTTCCCATAGACTGGAGTGAGACCATAGACGTCTCTCGAGCTGTTGTGAACTTTTATGGCACTCTAATGAGGCGTGACATTCACAGATCACTGTAGCGTCTCAGTTCAAACAAACGGCAGCGCAGTGCGCACATGAACCGATCACCTCAGCTTTATAGCACGAAAGAAATAATAAATTAAAACAGGGCTCGACCATGGACTTCCTGGTAAAAAAGTCACATTGAGGCTTGCGCTGCCTGTCTCTGCCTGAGAGAGACATTCGTGGAGAAATCAAAACAAATGAGCATAACAGCACTATAAACTCACAGAAGAAACATTTTGAGTTTTATTTATAACTTATGATATTGTTAATAAAACTCGTGTTATTAACAATATCATAAGTTATAAATAAAACTCAAAATGGGAGCTAAGGGAGCTGTTTTGCTGCATATTATCACGATTGCAAATGTTACATTGAATTTTGTAGTTCAATAAACAAGTAGCCTAGTTAATATTAAGTTACTTATATTTTAGACACAAACAATATTGACTTTTTTTTGTTCTATTTCACCAACAAAAATAGTTCCAAAGGAAAGCAACACTCAGTTTTGTTACTGAATGATTCAGCATTTTGAACTCAGTGACTCACTCATTAAAACGGTCACTTGCTGCCACCTATTGGCGGTATAGATTCATGTCAAGTCAAGTCACCTTTATTTATATAGCACTTTTTACAATGCAGATTGTTTCAAAGCAGCTTCACAGTGTTAAACAGGAAAATGATGCAACAAAATTTGATTCGGCTGTACAGCCGCTCTGAAGGAAACAGTGAAGAAAAAAACCTTGGGAGAAACCAGGCTCAGTCGGGGTGCCAGTTCCCCTCTGGCCGACGAACAAATAGTGTATGATTATGATTCTGGCAACATTACAGGTCAGAAGTCATATTAGATCGAAAGATATTCGTAAGATTATTGAAAGATTGGAGTCATCACGCCGGAGACAGGTTTAATGAGGATGTCGTGTCGATGCGGCATTTACAGGGTGGAGTTTAATTGACAGATTATTATTCTCTGCAGACATTTCAGGGATGCGTTGGTCATGTTTAGGCGCCATCTGATCTAGATACGGCCCGGATCCGGCTGACTGCAGTAAACCTCGGGATAAACAGAGAGACTAACATTAGAGTAGATGCACATTCTTCTTATGATGTAACGAGTACATCAGGTGTTACATAACCGTCTGTTAGTGTTCCCGGTTGCGGCTGACCTAGTTAATGCAGCCTAAAACAATCATTTAACTGATTTGAATAAAATAAATTGATAATGTTCTATGTGAATACCATAGTAAAAAAATGTGTTTTTAGTCTAGATGTGTTTTTAGTCTTAGTCGGTATAGGGTCGAGCATACATGTTGATTTTGATGATTTAACGAGTTTAGCAAATTCGTCCTCTCCAATAGCAGTGAATGAGTGGAATTTTTCCTCAGTGACACTACAATGCACTGTCTGATGTGATACTGTAGTAGATGGTTGCATAGTTATAATTTTCTTCCTAATATTATCAATCTTGCACGTAAAGAAGTTCATAAAGTCATTACTGCTGTGCTGTTTGCAAACGTCAGAAGTTGAAGCTTTATTTCTTGTTAATTTAGCCACTGTATCAAATAAATACCTAGGGTTGTGTTTGTTTTCTTCTAAGAGAGTCGAGAAATAAGCAGATCTAGCAGTTTTTAAGGCCTTTCTGTACGCAATCATGCTCTCTTTCCACGAGATCCGAAAAAATTGTTTTCTTCCAGCTGCGCTCCATTTTTCTGGCTGCTGTTTTAAGGGCCCGGGTGCGCTCGTTGTACCACGGCGTTGGACTATTTTCTTTAATCTTCTTTAAGCGCAGAGGAGCAACTGTGTCTAAAGTGCTGGAAAAGAGAGAGTCAATAGTTTCTGTTGTAACATCGAGTTCCTCTAGGCTCTCTGGGATGCTGAGGAGATGAAATTGATGAGGAAGTTTATTTACAAAGCAATCTTTAGTGGCAGCGGTGATAGTCCTGCCATATTTGAAGCGAGGGGACGGTTTTGCAGCCTTTGCTACATTAAGTATACACAATACTAAGTAATGATCTGAGATGTCATCGCTCTGCTGCAGAATTTCAACGATATCAACATTTATTCCATGTGACAGTATTAGGTCTAAAGTATTATTACGGCAATGAGTGGGTCCTGTCACGTGTTGCCTAACTCCAATAGAGTTTAGAATGTCTCTAAATGCCAATCCCAATGTCTACATGGATATTGAAATCACCAACAATTAGGACTTTATCTGTAGCCAGTACTAACTCTGATAGAAAATCTGCAAATTGTTTGGTAAAGTCTGTATGGTGCCCTGGTGGCCTGTATACAGTAGCCAGCACAAATGTCAAACGTCTAAATGTCATGTTTAAAAGTATCATTGCATATCATTTGTATATTCAAACGTTTAAAACATCAATCTCAAGTCAAGTCAAGTCAAATTTATTTATATATCGCTTTTTACAATGCCGATTGTTTCAAAGCAGCTTCACAGTGTTAAACAGAAAAATAATGCAACAGAATTTGATTCGGCTGTACAGCCGCTCTGGAGAAAACTGGTCAGTCATCTAGCTCATTTCAATTGTCATATAGCGACAATATGGGCAGATCAGTAATTTAGTTGATATAATTAATTTAGTTTAGTAATTAAATTTATTTGGATATTTAGTTGAAAATTGAGTGTCCCCAACTGAGCAAGCCAAAGGCGACAGTGGCAAGGAACCAAAACTCCATCAGGTGGCATAATGGAGAAAAATAAACCTTGGGAGAAACCAGGCTCAGTCGGGATGCCAGTTCTCCTCTGGCCAATTAACAAAAAGTGTATGATTATTATTTGGCAACCTTAGAAGTCATATTAGATCGGAATATTCGAAAGATCAGAGGCATCACGCCGAAGACGGGTTTATTGATGACGTGTCAATTAAACAATTATTAAACAGGAATATTCGAAAGATTGGAGTCATCACGCCGGAGACGGATCCATTGAGGATACCATGTCGATGAGGCAATTTCAGAGGGGAGACTAATTGACATGGTCCTGTCTCCTGATCAATTGCTCCTGTCTGCCTCCTGTCTGCCGGTTGCAGTGTTTGCAGCTCTGTACAGCTTTGCTTTTGAATCTCTATTTGATATCTTTCCTTGTTGTTTATACTGCTAAATATAACTTACTCATCACCATATATTGTTTAATATTGCCTATCACGTTAAAATTGACATTGTTAGCTTTTAATTTAAATCACTATCACAACGTGTTAGCATTTCACAACGCGTTAGCATTTCACTAGCCTGTTAGCCTGCCATTTGTGCATCCGGGTTTCCTGTTTTTGTCTCTCGTGCCTTTACTAGTCTATCAAACAACTGTGGTAAGTTGGATTAATCAACAAATACGGTAAGCCATGTCTTCTCCTTTTATTGTCACCTGCACTACATGTTTCATGTTTAGTATATCTGTCTCCGTTGGTGAACAGGGCTTCACATGTGATAAATGTAAGGAGATAGTCAGGCTGACGGAGAAGATTTCAGAATTAGAGACACGCATCCAGACTTTATTTGAGAGTAGTGAGAACAAAACAGCTTTAGACACTGCTTTGGATGCGACTAGCTTAGTGAAATCTGTACATTGTTCGGTTCCGGCTGTAGAGCCCGTGCAGCAGGGCAACTGGGTGACGGTGAGACAGCATAGTCACAGATAAAAAAACCACTCTTCCGTTCTGATTAGAACATCAAACAGGTTCTCCCCACTCAGTGATGCACCCACTGAGAATCCTGTTGAAAGTGCCCTAGTTATTGGTGATTATATTACACGGAACGTGAAAATAGAGACACCAGCCACCATAGTCACATGTTTACCGGGAGCCAGAGCACCTGACATCAAAGCAAATTTAAAAGTGCTGGCTAATGCTAATCGTAAATTCTCTAAGATTATTATTCATATCGGCACAAATGATGTTCGACTTCGCCAGTCGGTGATCACCATAATTAACATTAAAGAGGTGTGTGAACTCGGAAGTACGATGGCAAATCATATTTTTTGCTCTGGTCCCCTCCCCGTTAAAAGGAGTGATGAGATACTTAGCAGACTATCATCACTCAATGGCTGGTTGTCTAAGTGGTGTCCGCAAAATAACATAGGGTTCATAGACAATTGGAAAAGCTTTTGGGGCAGACCTGACCTGTTGAAAAGAGATGGTATCCATCCCTTCTGGGGTGGTGCCGCTCTTCTCTCTAGTAATTTGGCACATAGTCTTAAAGCTAAACCTTGACTAACTAGGGCCCAGGTCAGGAAGCAGACAGACTGGCTTATCCGACCGTCTGCTAGCTGTCTCGTGTCACAGAAGTCAGATAAATCCCAGCACATAGAGACTCTTTCACCTAGCTATTATCACATAGAGACTGTGTCTGTTCCACGAATTAGTAAATACAAAAAAACACCAAAACTATTCAACGGTAAAAATTTAATTGATGTCAAACAAATAAACAACAGATATAATACAGATGAACAAATGATAAAGCTCGGGCTGCTGAATATTCGATCCCTTTCCTCAAAAACGCTTATTGTTAATGATATGATTACAGATAATAATCTAGATGTGCTGTGTTTGACAGAAACCTGGCTAAAACCTGACAACTACATTACTTTAAATGAGTCCACCCCACAAGATTATTGTTATAAACACGAGCCGCGTCTGAAAGGTAAAGGGGGAGGTGTTGCTGTAATTTATAATAATATCTTCAGTATTACTCAGAAGTCTAGTTTCAAATATAATTATTTTGAAGTTTTGGTGCTTTACGTAACGTTATGTAGTGAAATTGATAAATCTTGTTTAACATTTGTGTTGGCTACTGTATATAGGCCACCAGGGCACAATACACACTTTATCAGAGAATTTGCTGATTTTTTATCAGAGTTAGTACTGGCTACAGATAAAGTCCTAATTGTTGGTGATTTTAATATCCATGTAGACAATGAAAAAGACGCATTGGGATTGGCATTTAGAGACATTCTAAACTCTATTGGAGTTAGGCAACACGTATCAGGACCCACTCATCGCCTTAATCATACTCTAGACCTAATATTGTCACATGGAATAAATGTTGATACCGTTGAAATTCTGCAGCAGAGCGATGACATCTCAGATCATTACCTAGTATCATGTATACTTAATTTAGCAAAGGCTGCAAAGCCGTGCCCTCGCTTCAAATATGGCAGGACTATCACTGCTGAGACTAAAGATTTCTTTATAAATAAACTTCCTCATCAGTTTCATCTCCTCACATCCCAGATAGCCCAGAGGAACTTGATGTTGCAACAGAAACTATTGACTTTCTCTTTTCCAGCACTTTAGACACAGTTGCTCCTCCTTAAAGAAGATTAAAGAAAATAGTCCAACGCCGTGGTACAACGAGCACACCCGGGCCCTTAAAACAGCAGCCAGAAAAATGGAGCGCAGCTGGAAGAAAACAAAACTGGAAGTTTTTCGCATTTCGTGGAAAGAGAGCATGATTTCATACAGAAAGGCCGTAAAAACTGCTAGATCTGCTTATTTCTCGACTCTCTTAGAAGAAAACAAACACAACCCTAGGTATTTATTCGATACAGTGGCTAAATTAACCAAAAATAAAGCTTCAACTTCTGATGTCTGCCAACTGCACAGAAGTAATGACTTTATGAACTTCTTTACTTGTAAGATTGATAGTATTAGGAAAAAAATTATAACCATGCAGCCATCTACTACTTTATCACATCAGACAGAGCATTGTAGTGTCACTAAGGAAAAATTACATTCATTCACTGCTATAGGAGAAGAAGAATTGGCTAAACTCGTTAAATCATCTAAATCAACAACATGTATGCTCGATCCTATACCGACTAAACTACGGTCAGTGCTAGGACCGTTGCTTTTCACCCTGTACATGCTACCACTGGGAGATATCATTAGGAAGCATGGCGTTAGTTTTCATTGTTATGCTGACGATACTCAGCTCTATATTTCTTCACGCCCTGACGAAACTTACCAATTCACAAGATTAACGGAATGCATAGCTGATATAAAAAATTGGATGACTAGTAATTTCCTGCAACTTAATTCAGAAAAAACTGAATTTTTAATTATTGGACAAAAAAACTCCACATATAGTAACCTAGAATACTGTCTAACACTTGAAGGCTGCTCTGTCAAGTCCTCGTCGTCAGTTAGGAACCTGGGTGTGCTCTTTGATACCAATCTCTCATTTGAAAGCCACGTTTCTAGCATCTGTAAAACTGCATTCTACCATCTTAAAAATATATCTAAATTACGGCATATGCTTTCAATGCAAAATGCTGAACAGTTAGTTCATGCGTTCATGACCTCAAGGCTAGATTATTGTAATGCTCTACTGGGTGGTTGCCCTGCTCGCTTAATAAATAAACTGCAGCTGGTCCAAAACGCAGCAGCTCGAGTTCTTACTAGAACCAGGAAGTATGACCATATTAGCCCGGTTCTGTCAACACTGCACTGGCTCCCTATTAAACATTGCATACATTTTAAAATCTTGCTAATTACTTACAAATCACTAAATGGTTTAGCTCCCCAGTACTTGAGCGAGCTCTTAACGCATTATACTCCATCACGTCTATTGCGGTCTCAAAACTCTGGCCAGTTGATAATACCTAGAATATCAAAATCAACTGCAGGCGGTCGATCCTTTTCCTATTTAGCACCTAAACTCTGGAACAGCCTTCCTAGCATTGTTCGGGAAGCAGACACACTCTGTCAGTTTAAATCTAGACTAAAAACGCATCTCTTTACTATGGCATACACATAAAACATTTTTAATTTATATTAAATTAAAAGCCTGCAGTTGATTTTGATATTGTAGGTATTATCAACTGGCCAGAATTTTGAGACCGCAATAGACGTGATGGAGTATAATGCGTTAAGAGCTCGCTCAAGTGCTGGGGAGCTAAACCATTTAGTGCTTTGTAAGTAATTAGCAAGATTTTAAAATGTATGCAATGTTTAATAGGGAGCCAGTGCAGTGTTGACAGAACCGGGCTAATATGGTCATACTTCCTGGTTCTAGTAAGAACTCTTTGGACCAGCTGCAGTTTATTTATTAAGCGAGCAGGGCAACCACCCAGTAGAGCATTACAATAATCTAGCCTTGAGGTCATGAACGCATGTACTAACTGTTCAGCATTTTGCATTTAAAGCATGTGCTGTAATTTAGATATATTTTTAAGATGGTAGAATGCAGTTTTACAGATGCTAGAAATGTGGCTTTCAAATGAAAGATCTCATAACATTATTTATTGTAGTTGTAATTTTGCAGAATAAATATATTTACACCACCAAAAATCCCCCCCATACATTGTACAGTACATACAATTTGCTATGTACTGTACCTGATAAGCCCCAAGTTAATCAATATCAAATCAAATTGTGAAATTTGTGTCAATGCCCAGCGCTATAGTGTAAATGGTTTATTTATTTATTTATTTTTTACTTGAAGCAAATGTTGTCTTTTCTCTTTATTTTCTTGTCAGAGTGCACCAGAATGCTTTGTTTATATGTTAAAACCACAAAAAAATTCTACTGTTGGGCAATGCCCCAGACCCCCCTACAAGTATTTAATTCGGAAACATGTCACCTTTTTCACCACTTGTGAGTTTACAGGTCTGAATGTTAATCCTATATCCATATGTCCTAAAATGTAAGAAAGAAAAAAAAGAAAAGAAAAAAAAACACTTTTCATCTACTAACACAGCTATGAATCTAAGAGTGCATGCATTCAGTGCATGCTAGTAACTCAGGTAGACCTGCAGCAGCTATTACAACTGTGTAGCCAGTCATCTGTTATTACTTAAATTAGAGCCTTCTTTAGCCTCTGTACTAAATGCATATAGGGAGGACCTTCTCATTCTAGAGAGCATGAAACTGCCAAAAAATCTCTAAGTCATCAGTGTTTATTTTCATGGAAGAGAAAGTCAATTTATATATAAATGGCCTTAAAAGGAACTCAATTTTGATTTAATTGCACTTAATCCAACCACTCTCAGTTTACTTTATTAAACAAATGAATAAACCAAGTAGAAATCCCAGAAATGAATCTGATGCGTCAGATGGATGGAAGCAAACATGTTGGTATAACATAATGATTATATAATTATGTCCATGGTCCAGCCATGTGCTTTCAGACTTGTGAAGATTAACAAATGGAAAGCTGATTAAACGCTACAAACACTCTGAGCTTTTCCAACATTAGAAAACCTCTCAAAACAGTCTGAAACCCCTGCTGAGAGGAACAGTGGAGTAAAAAAAATGCAGAATGCAAGAGTGAGAAAGATGCAGACCAAAGGGGAGAAGAAAGGAGGGGAAGCCCACCTGCATTTCCCATCAGCTATAGGATTTGATTTGAAGTGGAAATGTCATTTCATTCTCCCTGATGACATTAGCAGCTAATGTGTGTGTGTGTGTGTGTGTGTGTGTGTGTGTGTGTGTGTGTGTGTGTGTGTAGGTGTGCATGTGTTTGTGTGTTTGTGTGTGTGTGTGTGTTTCTGGGGAACTAGCAGCAGATGTCATACACAGAGGAGAGCAGTTTAACCCCTGCCCTCACTTTACTGCAGCCCAAACCCAGAGCTGGGAAATTAGTCATACATTTCTGGAATATTTTGGAGAAGACTCCAGTAAGAAGTTGAAATGCTAAAGGCTGTTTGTAGAGCTTGCAGGATATATAAACAGGTTTGGTTATGTGAAGTTGGTAAATCTTATATTGTACTATTTGTCAACTACCTGTGAATTATAAAACCAGATAATTTAACTGTTCTGATCATAAGCCTAAACTGTGTTACATTAGAGAGAAAAGCCTAAATGAAAGGACAGATACCATAGAATTTTGCTTTAATTATGTAAAAAGTAAGTGTAATGTATCTGTAACCATCATAGACCATAATGCGGATATTCCACAAATATGCTGCCATGCTTCAAAACATACCTAACCAGCATATGAACTATTAACAACATGAACTAAACTGAAATTAAATTAAGAACCATGACAACAAACTCAACAGGGGAAAAATGCAAACTGAAACAAAGTCTAAACTAAGTGAGACTGCGTCAAAAGCGGAATGGATTCTGATTGGCTGTCAATGTTTTTATAGTTCATCAGCTGGAGAAAATAGTTCTGAAAGTGACTCCAACGATACTGTTTCTCTGTGCCGTTATTGTCAAGTCACCTTTATTTATATTTTTATTTTTATTTTTACAATGCCGATTGTTTCAAAGCAGCTTCACAGTGTTAACAGGAAAATAATGCAACAGAATTTGATTCGGCTGTAGTCAAGTCAACTTTATTTATATAGCGCTTTTTACAATGCCGATTGTTTCAAAGCAGCTTCACAGTGTTAAACAGGAAAATAATGCAACAGAATTTGATTCAGCTGTACAGCCGCTCTGCAGAAACCGGTGATGTCATCTAGCTCATTTCAATTATCATAAAGTGACAATATGGGCAGATCAGTAATTTAGTTGATATAATTAATTTAGTTTAGTAATTACATTTATTTGGATATTTTGTTGAAAATTTAGTGTCCCCAACTGAGAAAGCCAAAGGCGACAGTGGCAAGGAACCAAAACTCCATCAGGTGGCATAATGGAGAAAAATAAACCTTGGGAGAAACCAGGCTCAGTCGGGGTGCCAGTTCTCCTCTGGCCAATTAACAAACAGTGTATGATTATTATTTTGGCAACCTTACAGGTCAGAAGTCATATTAGATCGGAATATTCGAAAGATCAGAGGCATCACGCCAGAGACGGGTTTATTGAGGATACAGCCACTCTGGAGAAAACGGTGATGTCATCCAGCTAATTTTAATTATCATATAGTGTCAATGCTGGCAGATCAGTAATATAATTGTCTTTTGGCTTGCTCAGTTGGGGACACTAAAATTTCAAAGGTGACGGTGTTTTGTTATAGTTGAGGACATTAAAAAGTTATAAATTTTTGTGCATGTGACCAAATAAAGATGGAACAACACAGTGAGGTGTCACTGTCGAGTCACAATCTTCTACTAGTATTTTACACAGCAATTATAAGCAGCTATGTGTTCGTCTTATCACAACAGGTAAGTGTGTATTCACAGTGTGTGAATATACATACTGTAATTACATCTTCATAAGGCACTGCCACTCTCTGTCGAGAAACTTGATATAGTAATTAGAGGTTGCGTGTTTACTTTCATCTCCGCATACAGCCATTATGTAGCGACTCGGCTACATATAATAATAATAAATTAAATTAGCTCAATAGGGAATTATGATTATTAATATTTAATTATTTATAACTAATCGCAACGGGTTATGATTAAATTATAAATCTCCAAATCACCCAAAAAGGGAAATACCTAACCTAGGTATTTATGCAACATATATATGGTTAACAACAATGGGTTGCAATTAACTACGAATATATATAAAATCATTACAGAATAACCTTTGAATTAGAATTAATTCAAAATTCATCTGATCCGTTCATTTAACGAACGAACAGTACTACAATCTTTTATCAATTCTCATAAAGTTTTATTCTTTCTTATCAAATCTTCGGGAAGGTTATCCTTCTGGTCACGAAGAATAAACTTTCCGAATTATTAGGATATTAATTAAAGTATTCAAAGATACTTATGAGAGCTCGTAGCTAGATCTGAACATTAAAGTGACCATGCCTTGTGAGCGGCAACAATGACAATCGAACGTGGATACAATGGTTTTAATAATTGATACTACGAATACATACGACTAAACAAAGAATACATGTATATACAGAACAACGAATAGTAACGAAAGAGAATGAGAAGAAGAGAACGAAAGAGAGGAAGGAAAGGTTCAGGAATGGAAATTTCACAAACATAACCACAGAGAGCCAGCAACGAATAATATCACCTTAAACAAGGGTACACATCTTAAAACGAATCTAAATTTCGATGGAATTTATACTTGCATGGGTTGTTTTGTGCTGAGTATAAAGAATGCGCGTGAGTCTTCTCAGAGCGTTCTTTGAGCTGGAGCATGTTCTCTTTTGGCCGCCAAGCCAGGGCCGAAGCCGCCTGGCCAGAGGACGAGCCGAGATGACAAGAGGGTTGTGTATCGACTGCACCGACTGAGCAAAGATATGCTGGTGTTACTGTCCTTTAAAGAAACATTAACATCCGCCCATCTTTTCTGAAATGACCAATCAAATGTGGGAGTTTTAGGCGGGAGAACACTTTCTTTGTCTCCGTTTATGACTTCATTTGCCTAATTTATGATGGTGTCATACTTGGTACATTTCTACTCCAAAGGGGGGGTAAACATAATGTGATGCATTTCATAATCACCTACTGTGCACCGTTGGTTAAGAGAAAGAGAGAGAAATATTTAGATATCAAACACAGTATGGCTGGGAGATATTAGAGCAGAGATACATTCTTACACATGAATACAAGCATTTTAAATGACTTTACATTGTTCGTACATCATGAATATGTTGGCATTACATAAGGAGCATGCGTACACACAGGGATCATCATATACATTCTGGGATAGTTTAAATAAAGTTACATAAAGAAAATGTTTGTGTCTGTGTATTGGAAGGAGCCTGTGTGTCTAGGTCCCTATCTTTTTGAGTGAAAGGAGGGGGGGGGTAGTATCTGTTATGGCTAAATTCTGTTTTGGGTGGGTTTGACACGTCTTTTAGTTCAGTTTCCTGTTTGTGTTTGTTGCCATGGTTTGTTGCCATATCCAAATAACATGGTCAGAACCGATGCCTGATTTTCCTCACAAACAGAACTTTCTTGTTTGTTTACGTTATACTGTATATATCAGTGGTGTGCAGTGGTGTTTTAAAATGAGGAAGTCCTTACAGTTTTATATTTCTATTGTCCCTGTTACACTTTTCCTGATTAATTATACATTACATAAAAAAGAGAGACCAAATACAATTATACTTTGTATATTTACACTATGTAATTAATATTCTATTTATTAATACTAAGTATAAATCTCATCAAGTTATAATAACTAAAGGCAGTAACAATTTAAACAATATATTTTATTAGTGAACTGATGTTTACGATCATCAGGCATCGAACTTGGTAAACTCTGGTCACAGACACGAAGATGTACCTTTAATGTCTACCAAAACTCTAACACATGTTCTCTTCTAACAGAAACATTTAGTCAATCATAAAAATTGACTCAGGGGAGGCACGAGAGATGCGGACTCCTGCTGTAACTTTACCTGCTGGTGTCACTGTTGGACAGTGTTGGACACTTTTAGCAGCAAAAGTTTTGCAATATAACATGAACACAAAAAGTACATTGTATCTAGCAATTTTTAGTTAAAGACACCTAATACAAGGTATGACCAAAGTCAATTTGTCTTCCTTTACTTGTTCATTCCACCCCCTTATTATCTTAGGCAGAAAGTCTTACAAGCTTACGATAGCTTTGTGAACAATGACTTAAAATTTAAGACATTGTTCTCCATCCTCCGTCTCTCAAATCTTATTTGCCGTCATTTGTTCAATTGTTAACAATGGTTTCTAAGAAAGAGAATATATTGGTGATAATATCCTCAACATGATTGGGTTTTTGTGACTTTTGTCTGCATTGTCTTCCTACAGGTTCATTGGCTGTGTCAGTGACGGACATGACAGCACCTGTGGTCGGATCATCAGGGGGAGTCTACGCTCTGGTCTCTGCCCACCTTGCCAATGTCGTCATGGTAATTGAGAAATCACTGTTTTCCTATAATGGCAGTTTGAGGAATTGTGATCAGGTTTTTCTCTAGAAAATAAAAATTGTTTAGCATCAATATGTGATTATGCTTAGAAATAAAAAATAATTTATCACAATGGTGCCATATAGTGGTATATGTAGAATATAGACTTCAAGCTTCATTCAGCTCCTGTTTAAATTCTCCTTTGAAAAATACCAGGATGCCAATGACTCAGACTTGTGTCAGGATAGGTAATGAGTGTGAAGTTCAGCCTGATTTCTCTTGTCACAAAAATTACACAATAACTCAAGCTAATAACCCTAACTGACGTGAATGTACATGAGTCATAGTCCCCTTTTTCTGTCTTTATTTCAGACACAGCTGTTCCCATTGATATTCTCATATTATCAAATAGCTGAAAGATTGTTAGGCTCTTGTTACAAGAGTTTTAGCCATTCATATGATATATGTTATACTCAAGTCTATTATGTTGCTCCTCTCTCTCTGTCGCTGTCCAATTAACAACCTCTGTGCTGCTCCCCTAAACTTTGACCTTGTCGCTAACTGAATGGAGGTATTTTGTACTGCATAATGACCTGGTCACAGTCATTAATTATTAACATTGGGGCTGTACACAGTTCTCCCTGGTCAGATCATGAACCCTTGTGTACTTGCTCAGCATTTCAGAACTTTTTGTGTCAGCACTGTTACATGGTCAGGACTCAGATTACACAGTCTGTCCACACAAAAACTGATCTCTCATCAAGCCAAATCAAAACTGACTCAGTTATTATTTTGAATATTACACACAAAATAGCCAGACTGACCTTAAATTAGCTGATGAGTTACAGGTGCTAATGCTGCTCCCTATGCCAGCTCTGATCAATACATCACTGAAAACACCAGAACAAATATCCATCTCAGTTTGAAGCCACCTTGATAAAATGGGGTACCAAAACCAATTCCCTGGAACACCAGAACAGTCTAAGAAAGAATACTGATGTGCTTTCTCTCTTACCTACCAATTTCCTACTCTTATCTTCTAATTTGATGTTTCTCTCCCTCGCTTTACAGAACTGGTCAGGGATGAAGTGTCAGTTCAAGCTCTTTCGCATGGCAATGGCTCTGGTGTGCAGTATGTAAACTGTTTTTATGTTACTTATGCTGAAAATGTAATTGTGCTTAAAATATTGAATAGTGAAAGTCATTTCTAGGGATGCCAAATCCCTAATCCATATATATAAGTGCTGTCAAATCGATTAGTCGCAATTATAATCTAACATAAGATTGTGTTTATAAAATGTATATGTGTTTATATATTTTATTTATATCATAAACAGAAGAGGACAACTCAACTTTATTAAATGTATAAGCAGAGGGGAACAGGAATCCAGAAAGGTCTTTGTTGAATATCGGAAGGAATGAATCTTATCTGGTGAACAGTCCTTGTATATCCTGCAGGAATCCTGAAGGCTGGCTGGTCAGCGTGGATGCCGGTGTGCAGGTGACTGGGTGATGGAAGCCGATGAGGATGAACAGGAAACTGAAGACAGGAGACGGACGACGGATCGGGATCAGGTAAGTAGCACAAGTGAGTGGAGAGAGTCTGTAGTGTCCGTAGATGAGATCCGACAGGGAATGAAGGGAGATGGTGGCTTATGGAGGTGAACTGATGAGTGATAACAGGTGCAGATGATCAGAATCGGGTGATTGGGAACGAGTGGGTGGATCTGGTACTGATGGCTGCAGAGGAGGTGTGTCTTGCACTGTTACAGTACCCCCTCCTCCACGGGCGGCTCCTGACGTCTGAAGGTGACAGGGGCGACCTCTACCTCTGGGAGCAGGACAATCCGGGTGTTCCTGATGGAATTGGGTTAGCAGTGTGGGATCGAGAATGTCATTGCGACTCACCCAGGATCGTTCTTCTGGACCGTACCCCTCCCAGTCAGTCAATGAGGTATTCCAGTTGTGCCCCGCATCGTTGGGAATTGATGATGGATCGGACCCGGTAGATGGAGTCCTCCTCAGCGAGCTCTGAAGGAAGAGGTACCTCATCAGATCCTGTGTGGGGAGACAAAGGATCAGTGTAGGGCTTGAGTCAAAATACATGAAAGGAAGGTGAGATACGGTACTGTGCAGGAAGGTTGAGACGATAGGTGACGTCGTTGATCTGCCTCTGCACGGTGAAAGGACCTATGTAGCGGGGACTCAGCTTCCAGCAGGGCAGGCGAAGACGGATGTCATGGTTCGAAAGCTACACCTTCTGACCTGGCTGATATTGATGAGCCTCAGAGTGTCTGACATCTGCCTGGGCTTTGTGTCTCCGCACTGCCTGCTGGAGTTGGACGTGTGCCGAGTTCCACACCCTCTCGCTCTGCTGGAACCAGTGGTTCACTGCTGGGACTTCCGAGGGCTCGCCGGACCAGGGGAACAAGGGTGGTTGTAAGCCCAGCATGCACTGGAACGGAGTAAGCCCAGTGGTGGATTGTCGCAGAGAGTTTTGGGCATCCGCCCAGGGTAGGAACCGGCTCCAGGTGCTCTGGTGTTGGTGGCAGTATGACCGCAGGTATCTCCCGATTTCCTGGATCTTGCGATCAGCCTGGCCGTTGGTTTGAGGATGATAACTGGATGATAGACTGATGGAGACTCCTAGGAGTTTGAAGAATGTTTGCCAGACTCTGGAGATAAACTGCGGACCGTGGTCAGAGACAATGTCTTCAGGCAGACCGAAATGGCAGAAGACATTCTGGAAGAGTGCCTCAGCTGCTTAAAAGGCTGTGGGAAGACCCTTGAGGGGAATGAGCTTACAGGCTTTTGAGAATTGATCGACAGTGACAAATATGCAGGTGTTGGACTCTGAGGCTGGGAGATCGGTCATGAATTCTATTCCCAGATGAGACCAGGGATGTTGCGGGATCGGAAGTAGAACCAGCTTGCCTTCAGGTAATGACCGGGGAGTGTTGATGATGGCACAGACTGAGCACCCCTTGACATATCAGGAGACATCCTGGGTCATTGAGGGCCACCAGTAGCGCTGGCGAAGGAGCGAGAGGTTTTGCTGGCTACCTGGGTGTCCAGAGCCCGGAGAGGTGTGAGCTGAGTCCATGAGGGGCAGACGACAGGTGGATGGTACATACGCCCCTCAGGACCTCCCGGCAGAGCAGGTTCTGAGATCGTGGCCTGACGAATCTGGTCGTCCAGAGCAATGATGGCTGGAGGGAGAATGGGTTCAGGACAGGTCGATTCAGGATGCGGTTGGTGAAGACAAGAAAATGCGTCTGCTTTACAGTTCTGATGTCCGGGACGGTAGGTGACTAGGAAATCAAACCAGGTGAAGAATAATGCCCATCTTGCTTGATGTGGATTGAGTCGCTTGGCATCACGGAGGTACTCCAAGTTCCGATGATCAGTTATGACCTCAAACCAGTGATTTGCTTCTTCCAGCCAATGTCTCCACTCCTCTAAAGCTAGCTTGATGGCCAGGAGCTCATAATTTCCGATGTCGTAGTTTTGCTCCACTGGGGACAGCTTTTTGGAGAAGGCACATGGATGGAGTCGTGGAGGATCACCCTGCCGCTGGGAGAGCACCGCTCTGACCCCAGTGGATGAGGCATCAACTTCTACGATGAAGAGGAGGTCAGAATTGGGATGACGCAGGACTGGGGCAGAGACGAATGCTTCCTGTAGTTTTGCGATAGCGTTGGTGGCCACTGGTGTCCAGGACAGAGACTTAGGCCGGTTCTTCAGGAGAGAAGTGAGTGGTGCAGTGAGGATACTGTAGTTCTTGATAAATTGGCGGTAGAAATTGGTAAAAACCCAGGAATCTTTGGAGCACCTTGATGGTGGAAGGTAACGGCCAGGTCTAGATGGTGTCCACCTTCCTCTGGTCCATCGTCACACTACTCTGGTCGATGACGTACCCCAAGAACTGGACGGAGGGGTTGTGGAACTCTCATTTCTCAAGCTTTAAGTAGAGCTGGTGCTGATGCAGATGCTGGAGAACTTGTCGCATGTGATGCCGGTGTTCGGTCATCATTCTGGAGTAGATCAGCATGTCGTCAATATACACTATGACCAATTTATAAAGGAAATCTCAGAAGACTTTGTTCATGTAGTTCTGGAAGAGAGTTGGACAGGCCGTAGGGTATGACCTGATATTCATAGTGCCCTGTGGGGGGTCACAAAGGTGGTCTTCCACTCATCACCCTTTCGAATGCGGGTCAAGTTATAGGCACTACGCAGGTCAAGCTTTGAGAAAATGCGAGCTCCACGCAACGCCTCCAAGGCTGAGGGGACCAGAGGAAGAGGATAGCTGAATTTTATTGTTTGAGATTTGAGTGTCCGGTAATCAATGCACGGCCGCAAGCCTTCGTCCTTTTTGGCCACAAAGAAGCTGGAAGCAGCAGGGGATGTCGATGTTCGGATAAACTCTTGGTGAAGGGCTTCCCGGATGTACTCCTCCATGGGCTTCTGCTCCGGGACGGACAATGAGTACAATCGACCCTTGGGAAGAGTAGCCCCAGGTAGTAGGTCAATGGCGCAGTCCCATGGCCGATGTGGTGGTAGTTACACATCCTGGAACACCCGGTACTTGGAGAGAATGTTGACTATCTTCTTCGTGGGAGGACTTTCAGTGGTGGTGGAATAAAATGGAACTTCTTGTGAATATGAACTAGAATTACCATGCTGATGATTTGAGGGTCTTTTGGTAGCCGGATCGAGGCAGTCATGGAAACAAGAGTC
This sequence comes from Rhinogobio ventralis, assembly GCA_039654625.1. Taxonomy (NCBI): domain Eukaryota; kingdom Metazoa; phylum Chordata; class Actinopteri; order Cypriniformes; family Gobionidae; genus Rhinogobio; species Rhinogobio ventralis. The sequence continues at coordinate 18,808,566 of CM077205.1, read as the reverse complement.
ACCCCATTGAAGAATCTCCAGTGTTCCAGTTAATGTGGGGTTGGTGTTCCTGCATCCACGGGCATCCCAGGATGATGTCCGCAGTAGATCCTTCCAGCACCATAAAAGAGATCTTCTCAGTGTGCAGGCATCCAATGCAGAGCGTCAGTGTGGGGGAGAAGTGATTGATGTGACCTCGACCCAGCGGTTTTCCAAGGATGGTGTGTATTTCTAATCTCTGTGGACAGTGTTTCCTCTTGACATGGAGCTTTTGAAGGAGAAGTTGAGAGATGAAGTTCAATGAGGGCTTGTGCTGAAACAGAAACATGACGGGTGAGAACAGATACAGCAGTTCTGGTAAGTGGAGCGATTTTAGGAGGGAGTTGGATAGTACTCACCGCTTGGCGTGGAGGTCGAATGGGGCAGTTGGTAATTTGGTGCCCCTCTCCCCCACAATAGAGACATAAGTGTCCCATGATCCTCCTTTGACGCGCCGCATGAGTGAGACGATACGAGTCAATCTGCATGGGCACTGGTGCTGGAAGGGCGATAGATGGTACGGAGGGTGGAGGTTGCAGAGCAGGTTTTGTGAGTTCGCAGGCAGAGAGGCGTTGTAAGACTCCGATGGCTTTCTGGATGGTTTCCAAACCTGTGACATCATCGTAGATCACCAACAACTGACGGATCTCTGTATCGAGACCCTGACGAAAGGCAGTGAGAAGGGCCATCTCAGTCCAACTGCTGGAGGCAGCGAGCGTGCGGAATCATAATGCATAAGTACTCACCGAATCCGTTCCTTGACCAATGTTGAACAGCTGATCTTGCACCGAGAGAACCGAAACAGCTGAACCGAAAACCACCTTGAAATGGTTCATGAAAGCGGTTAATGAGGTGGTGATTGGAGCGTTTGACTGCCACAAGGATTGGGCCCATTGTAACGCCTTGCCTGCTAGAAGAGAGATTATGAACGCCACTCTGGCGTGATTGTTGGAGAAGAGGTGAGATTGCATTTTGAAATACAGTGAATACTGCAGAATAAACCCATTGCAATCCACCGCCTTACCGGTGTAGGGTGCTGGTCGGGCCATGGGACTAGCTGAGGCAGAGGCTGAAGAAGAGGATGATGACGGAAGGAGGGATTGCCGAACCGTGCTGACCATTTCGACGAAAGGATCCCCGTTCGAGCTCGTAGCACTCTGCATTTGTATTGGTTTGGTCTTCTGTCATAAACAGAAGAGGACAACAGATGGTAAGATAAACACAGCTTTATTAAATGTATAAGCAGAGGGCAACGGGAATCCAGAAAGGTAAGTCTTTGTTGAATATCGGAAGGAATGAATCTTATCTGGTGAACACAGTCCTTGTGTATCCTGCAGGAATCCAGCTGGCTGGTCAGCACAGATGCCAGCATGCAGGTGACTGGGTGATGGGAGCTGATGAGCACACACACATATATATATATATATATATATATATATATATATATGTAATAAAAGTTTGTTTATATTATATTTATTTATTTTATGTTAGATTTGACAGCACTAATATGGTACCATAACAGTTATCAGCCAATATTAGAGATTTTTTAATTTATTGAATTTTTCATTTCCCTTACTTTTTTGCGTTTGATTACCTTTGCCATAATCTAAAGCTCATTTAAAGTTGATCTTTAACAAATAACAATAATTTAATTATTTAATTTCTCATAATATACATTGCACATCACCACATTTTTCAATGATTCTCGAACTACTCAATGAATGAATCAGTCTCTCTAAATCCCTCTTTTCCGCGAGCTACTCTGCTCTGATTGGTCTGTTGTGATTGGTCTATGGCTTATAGTGCACGTCGGAAACAAACGCCCATTACCATACATTTCAGCTCTGTGCGGGGGCTTCTTGAAGGTCAGCGATTGTACACACTGTAATGATGACATCGATTTTACCATATCAATCTGAGCACAAGTCCGATGATGAAACATTGGAAGAACTAGTTATTCAACCTGAATCGCAAGGACGACTTGAGTAGGATGTTTCTCAGAGATTATGAGATGTTGCAACTATAATTCCTCACCATCAGCATTAACAAGTGTACATCCATCAACAAACCCATGTGTATATTTCTAATTTATTGCGGTGCATGTGCGAGAACTGTATTAACTGTATCAATAGTGGTGCATATGTTAGCCAAGCTAACAAAATAGACAAGCTGTTCGCGGGCAGACAACGTCCAACATAGGCGAGCATTATGCAAAAATAATTTCTAGTGACGTAAAACTGTCACGCAGTGTGATTCGAATAAAATAAAAAAACTACTTGTTTAGGCGGTTCTGAGTTGATTCTTTCTTTTGGGAGACAATAACTTTATCATGCACTTTCGACTTTACAACTTTGCAGAACGATTACATTCACAAACAGCTATATTACACACTGCATGAAAGAGAATATTCGAAAAACCATAATAGGGACACTTTAACATGGTCCATTTATCAGTTATTGGCTTATCGATATCGGACAGAATTTTAATATATTGGTGCCTCCCTATTTATTTCCAGAACTAAAATGGGGAAGTTTGCAGAAATTTTCCATTCTCTCAATTTCTACAATGAAATCGAAAACTGAAACCTTTTGCATGAATTTACTTTCTTTTCCGCATCCACTGTTAGTTTAAGTCCAATTAACATAAACATATAAACAAACGACGACTTCATGCATTTTAAAGTTTACTGTATTGAAGACTTGCAATATTTACTGAAATGTATTATATAACCACCACTCATATAGATTCTACATGTAACCCTTCAAAGTAAGCATTTTCTGTCTCTACAGTGAGTGTGGAGTTTGGTCGTGCCGTCTGGCTCCGATTCTATCCCCCAGCTTTCCCACCATGCCCTAATCCCAGTTTTGTGGCCCATCTGGGGGGTGTGGCAGTGGGCCTCACCCTTGGTGTAGTGGTTCTTCAGAACTATGAACAGCGTTTGCAGGAACAGTCCTTGTTCTGGATCTTCTTCAGTGTCTACACACTCTTTATCCTCTGTGGAATCTTCTGGAACATATTCGCTTACAATCTCTTGGATGTCAAGTTACCCCCACCTCCATGAAGCACAGTGTGTGTGTGTGTGTGTGTGTGTGTGTGTGTGTGTGTGTGTGTGTGTGTGTGTGTGTGTGTGTGTGTGTGTGTGTGTGTGTTTGTAACATATCAGGACACAAATTTGTATAATGACATGGGTATGACAGGTATTACAAGGAGAGGGTGACTTATGAGGACATTACCCCATGTCCCCATTTTTCAAAAGGCTTATAAATCATACAAAATGAGTTTTTTTCTTTTGAGAAAGTAAAAATGTGCAGTTTCCTGTGATGGGTAGGTTTAGGGGTAGGGTTAGTGTAGGGGGATAGAAAATACGGTTTGTATGGTATAAAAACCATTACGCCTATGGAATGTCCCTACAATTCACAAAAACAAACGTGTGTGTGTGTGTGTGTGTGTGTGTGTGTGTGTCTGTGTGTGTGTGTGTGTGTGTGAAATGACAGGCAACATAATTTAACAGTTGTAAAGGTCATGGATGAGAAGCAAATGCTAAGTACCTTACTGCAGTCCTTCTGCAATGTTTGCGTTAATAGTGCCTAAACCATGCCAAGTTGTAGTGTCATCAAAGCAGCTAAAACTGCAGATTCAGATTTTTAAACAATGAAGAATGTAAATTTGCAGGACATGGTTGATGATTTTTACAGCTATATACTTTGTTTGTCAGCGATCGAGTATTCATTTAAAAATAAAACAGGTTTAGAAGCTGCTGCTGCTGGCTTGTCAACTGACTCATTCATATATTCTGTACCAGGTGAAATATTTCTCAAGTATTGAAGGAATGAATACATTCCTTCAAGTGGCACAGAACCTGAGGTTGCATTAGCAAAGAGAAATATCAGTATTTTATGAGGACCTTTTAGTAAGTGTTATTTTTTTTATAAATGACTAAAGACAAGTAGCCTACATGAGGTAGTATGAGAGCACTGTTAAAGCCCATTGTGTGTGAAGGACCCTTAAAAGATATTCAAGAGTAACTGAAGTAGCAAGGAAAGATTAACTTCTCTCTCTATCTTTTAAACAACTAAGTATTTTTCAGAAAATAATACAGTGTTTATTAGGTTGACTTAAAAGAACTGCAATCCCTTACTGTTCTCAGTGGCGGTCTGCAAGGGTATTTCCTAGACATTAATATGTACATCAATATTAATCAAATCAAGCTCTGGATGGATATTCATTTGATCATTAATGACATGCGTTATCTTTCTGATTACCAAGTCAACACTTGACCAGACTATAGTGTACTAAAAAAACAGAAGAAATCATGCAGTGCCATCTACAGACTATGAACAATATTTAAACACTTGAATTGCGAGTCCAATTCCTTGTAACATCTACTCACTTGTGTAGAGGAACTTTCACTTTTCCATTCCATTATAACACATTTTTAACCAGGGGTTCTCAACTCTTGCCTTTAAGATTCACTTTCTAACCTCCACCCTTGATTAAACTCACCTACCTGCAACTTTCTAGTAATCCTGAAGATCTTAATTAGCTTTTTCAGGTGTATTTGATCAGGTTTGGAGCTCAAATCTGCAGGAAAGTTGAAAACCCCTGGTTTAGGGTACTTTTACAAAACAACGATGTACTAAAGACAGAAAATTGTGCATTTTATGCATTTAGGCGACAACGCTGTCAAAATGATCCACATTCAAACAGATCTGTGAAAACGACTAAAAACGCTAAAGGCTAAAAACGCTCCTTTCTTTGAAAAGAAACATTACGAGCCTAAACACATAATACGCATGCGCATGACATGTTCACAAATTCATGTTTTTGTAGTTTACACGGAGACGATAACAGTATCATTTTCAAAAACGTGCACTTTGAATGCCGTTTTCAAAAGTTTGTGTTTTCAGGCCCCCAAAACGCATAAAAAGTTTTACATTTTTAGTTGAAAATGGTGTGTAAACACCCCCTTAGACTCTAACATTTGTGTTTGGAAGCCTTTATAAGTACAGGCTTCATGATGCACTGCAGGGGTGACCTCTCATATTTATGAGAAAAGTAACATTTTTGACTCCCTTTTGACTTTTTTGTGCCACATTGAATCATTTAAATTAACATTATTTTAATATCTTTCTGTGATTTAGATTTAAATTTGCTTGAGCTTTCTCACATGAAGGAAAATATATACCTAAGTTATGCACATTAGTAATTAGTCATTTGATCACTTAAGCTGCTATATTTATTTTAAATCGTTTTTCAAGGAGACTCAGTCCATCTTCCCTCCTCTGACAGACCGTCACTGCTCATTCTTGTTGTTGCCATCAAGGAAGAGAATTTACAGCTCCAGCACTGTATCAGAATCAGAAATTGCACACTTGATTAGATTTAATCATATTTGATTATATATTTGAATCACATGTGGACAGTGGAACAACGGCATGACCTTAGGAGTCACCAGAACTCAAGTTCAAATCAATGACCAACACAATAATAACAAAAGAACACATAATTTATCAGCTATACAAAGCTACAAATAACTAAACTGATCTGTTATATGCTGTTTAATATATAAGCCTATGTATTGCAGTAGTTTTCAATGAATTGTGATTGTGTGACATCTACTGTACCTCAAATAAAGTGGTCTATGTTATGAAGTTTATTTCTATTGGTGCTGTAGTATTTGAACAGGTTGCTGAGTGTCTGTGCCTCTAGTAACTGGTTAACTCATCTCAGTGCACAGTCTTTACAGCAACACTGATCCTGGTACAGCTTTGTGTGTTTTCTGAGTATCTAATGTCTGTAGTGTGTGTGTTGCCTATGATTCTCAAGCTATAACAGGTTAATAGGAAACTCTAAATAAAAACTGCTGAAAGTTAATGAATCAAGTAGGATACTTCGATCCCAGCTTATACTGTGTCCTGAACAAAAGGAACATGTATTTAAGCTACTTTTGAAGTGCCAGTATTTTGTTTTGCGTTGTGCTGACCTTACTGTATCAAAATATAATGTTGGGATGTAAGTAACCTGGGATTGTGTGTGTAAAGGGCTATGGCACTGGAAATATGAGTTCAAGCATATTTCAACATGCGTCTATTTTGTAGATTTGATATGTAAATATGAAATGCATTAAAAATCTGTAATTGAAAATGGCATTTTCTGTACTTTCATTGTGAATCAGGACATTGGTTATATAATAGTAATATTTGTGAACCCTTAAACTCTGGATAAACTTGTTAGTTTCAAAGAATTGGTTTAAAAATAACCAAAAGTCATATAAATTATGGTGTTTATTGTAATAAAATTAATATTAATTTAAATAAATTAATACATTTTAAGCCACTTATCTAAGCCTATAGTAGTAAAATATTGTGAAATTTGTTACTGTGATTTGAGGGGAGGGGAGGGAGTATCTGAACTTCAGTTCAAATCATACAATCTAAAAAGTAGTTCAGTATTATACTATTTAATTAAAATGAACTGCAAATGTGTAACTGTAAGTATACGGCACCTATAAAAATTCAGAGGTGTTCATGTGGCTTTTCTCCAAAGGCCACAGAAAGATGCATGACTGTGTTCCATTTCTTAGTTCAAAACTGCAGTAAACCATGACACACTGTCACACTGACTATGAAATCAAATGACTCCATTGCTCTTGCAAGTGACACTCCATGTTACTGCATGTCCGACATAGATGAGAAATTATGGAGTGTGAGTTAGTTGTTAATGACAGTAGATAAACATTCATCATGCTGAGATGAATGCAAATGAGAAAAACTCAGTCACTGTTTGTGCCCTCTGTTTCATTTAATCAACTCTTTCAGAGAGGCAGTAGTAGAATGTCCTTGTGCCGCTGATTCTCAGCTGTTTTCAGACATCTGCTAAAAACCAATGAGGCTAATGTCAGACTGTACGGGTGTCAGGGTCAATAGGGAGAAATGGAGCGAGGACTCAATTGCAGGAAAATAACGGTGGTTTATTAAAACAACAAAATAAAACAAACACAAACAAACAAAACACCCACAAGGGGGAAAACCAAACTAGAAATAAATTAAACACAAGGAGCAGGAACATGTAGCACGACGAGGAGATCAAATAGGGGACAAACAAGGCAGGTAATTAGGGAGAACAGGTGGGGCAAATTAACCAATAATCAGATAACAAGATGGGCGGGATTGACAATAGACCAGAGACATGACATCAGACCAAACATGACAAACACAAGCACATGACTAGAAATGACAAAAACACCACATGTGCTTACACAGGACAAGACAGACATGTGACAACGGGTTGTTTTATAGACCATCCCAGTATAAGGAATTTTCTGGGAAAGAAGTAAACATATATGTGAAAGTAAACCAAACCAATTATTCAGATAAACTGATCAATGGAGAACTTGTGTGTCAATACCCTGAAGAAATAAATTCAAATTGGGCAAGGTTATAAGCCTTTACACTTTACAATTACACTCCTCTACCATTTTACAGGCCTCACCAGTTTTGCCTGAGAGATCTCTCACCTGACATGGCCGAATCCCATCATATGACCATTTCCTTGCTGTGCCATGAGAGGAGTGCAAAATTAAATCACAACACTTTGGTCTTTTTTGTCTCTTCATTACCTGCAAAACCTGGTATGCTGATAAAATTACAGAATTCAGTGAGTGCACTGGGTGTGCCGTTTAATATTTACACATATGGCAGAGAATTCTGAAAAGAAGCAGAGATGAGGCAAGGGTTTGGGTGGAGCTGGAAGGCCATTAATTACGTTTTTATCATGTCTGTCTGACCTGTGGTAACTTTTTGGTGTAACATCTAACTGAATTTCTTCCTGTTAAAAAATTGTAGCCCGATCTAAGTTGGCTGTGCACTGAAAGAAAAGGAGAAAAGAGAAAAAAAGAAAAGAAAAAAAGAAGAATATGAGGAAGAGAATAGTAGCTTGCAGAAGCCATGCTTGCTGGTGTTATGTTGCAGGTCTATGACTTCTCCCTCTGAACTTTCCCTTGCCCTGTATCTTGGTCTCTCATTGGCTGTGTAGGTTGTCGCCGATGTAATTTCCAGTCAAAACACATTTCACACTGCAGTACTCCGAGTCACAGACGGGTCCAGATATTTAGCATGCTAAATATATCACAGGCGTTGGCGATGCATCAGTGCTTCTCTCAGATCACATCTTTGATAATAAATGGGATTGTCACTCACATGAACGAGCACCCATTTGCCTCTGATTTCGGGCATTTGTCTACGATTTCCACAAAACTTAAAACCTGGTAATGTGTCATTAGTTGGCATTAGTTGGCATTAGTTAGTTGTCTTAGTGACTGATTATGTCCTTGTTTACCTATACACCTGTGTCTCATTTAGTTCTTTGTTTGCCCCGTGTGTGTGTGTGTGTGTGTGCGCGCGTGTTTTTGACATATCAGGACACAAATTTGTATAATGACATGGGTATGACACAGGTATTACAAGGAGAGGGTGACTTGAGGACATTACCCCATGTCCACATTTTTCAAAAGGCTTATAAATCATACAAAATGAGTTTTTTTTTTGAGAAAGTAAAAATGTGCAGTTTCCTGTGATGGGTAGGTTTAGGGGTAGGGGTAGTGTAGGGGGGTAGAAAATACGGTTTGTACAGTATAAAAACCATTACGCTTATATGGAATGTCCCCACAATTCACAAAAACAAACGCGTGTGTGTATGTGTGGGCGGGCCTATACCCCTCAGTTTTCATTGCATGTATAAAGCCGTTCAAAAGTTTTTGATCAGTAGAAGAAGTCTCTTATGCTCACCAAGGCTGCATTTATTTTATTACAAAATGCAAAAAAACAACAAAAAAACAGTAATATTGTGAACTATTATTAAAATGTAAAATAACTGTTTTCTATTTGAATATATTTTCAAATGTAATTTATTTCTGTGATGCAAAGATGAATTTTCAGCATCACTACTCAGTGTCACATGATCCTTCAGAAATCATTCTAATATGATGATTTGCTGCTCAAGAAACATTTACGATTATTATCAATGTTGAAAACAGTTGTGTAAAACATTTTTTTTCAGGATTCTTTGATGAATAAAAAGCATTTATTTTAAATGGAATCTTTTGTAACATTATAAATGTCTTTACTGTCACTTATCAATTTTATGCATCCTTGCTGAATAAATGTATTAATTTATTTAAGTTCTTTCCCAAAAAAAAAAAAATTCTTACTGACCCAAAACTTTTGAACGGCAGTACAATGTTGCAAAAGCTTTCTATTTCAGATAAATACTGTTCTTTTGAACTTTCTATTCAGTAGTGATGCTAAAAATTCAGCTTTGCATCACAGAAATAAATTACATTTTAAAATATATACAAATAGAAAAGTTATTTTACATTTTAATAATATTCCACAATATTACTTTTTTTTTTTAATAATAAAATAAATGCAGCCTTGATAAGCATATAAGAGACTCCTTTTAAAAACATTAAGAATCTTACCGATCAAAAACTTTTTTTTGCTCTCCTGTCCAGGATACTGTTCTCCTGACTCTTAGTTCCCCCTTGCTATCTTCAGTCAATCATCATACAAGGTCTTTATCAGTTAGCTGCAGGTATGGAGGGTTCTAAACATGATCAAATGTAGGGAAATTACTTTACAAGGGTGTCCAATCCTGGAGGGTCACCTTCCTGCAGAAGTTAACCTGTTACTGATAACCCTTTCAAATGCTCCAAAGTACTGCAATAGTACTTGAGAAGTTGCCATACAACACATGGGTACAGCTTATCGCAGGATTATCCCAGCACTTTCCAAAAAAACAAAAAACAAAAAAAACAAGCCCAAAATAATAAACCCAGTCTGGAAATAAAAATTGCCCAAAATAAGCGACCCCTGGTTTTGGATGGGGAGGCAGTCTGCATATGGCACCCCTTTGAAAGGGATTTTGTTTGACTTCTACTATATTCTGCTAAAAACATTCCTTGTTTAGGTTCCTTTTAAAAAATGTCCTCTAAATAAGTCCCTGGCACATTATTCAAGGACCAGTGTTATGGTGTTTTTATTATCCTCAAAACGCATGACACACATGAACTTCGTCTAAATAAGATATTATTTACAAATATAGCTGCTTTGTTCAGATTTATATTGCATCTTAGAACAGTTAACATGCAGCTGGGTTTACCAAGTTTATGAGAGTAGGCCTACACTGTAAAAAGTAGCCTAACTTGATTTTGTAAGGATTATTTCTAGTTGATCTAACTCTTAAAAATGACTTTAGTTGATGTAACCAACCTTGTGTTGTCAGATTAGTTTAGTCTCAATCCACCCCTGCTGATATCTCATTTGATGTTTTGATCCTAACAAAGTGCTTGATAATGGATCATTATCTTTTAAAAGAAAGAGAATTAAGAACACAAAATTCCTTTAAAAATCTACAACGGAATGAATTTGTCTTATTTTGTGGGTTGATTCTGATAGCTGTTCTGAGTCTGAACTGAATTGTGTGATGTGATGTAACGAAATGAAGAGTGTCCCCTATTTTCCTTTCTTTGGACAAGCCATTTTTCTAACTAGGCTATAGGTTTTTTGATGGATAGTTCTGTCTTTGAAGTGAGGGGGAAATGCAGTTTTGCCGGTATGGAGTAGTATAAGGGGCTACTGTGAAACTATGGTGAATTTTAGCCTGCATCAGAAATGTCCTTTTATTGGAATAACAGTTTCACGTTGTTGAGCTTGTTCCCATGTGGGAGGGGAATCAGGGGGTCTTCATCAGGAGCCCGCGACGCAGCTGCGTGTTTGCGTCATATGCCGCTGCGTGTTTGCGTCATATGCCGCTGCGTGTTTGCGTCATATGCCGCTGCATTGTGGGTGAAGAAATATTAGAGGAGCCGCGCCATTTTTGTGTGTTCCGACCTGAAGTCGATAATCTGTGTTTAGTGACGGGTTTAAATTCTTTCCTTGGTGGATTAGAAGACGATAACGAGTTGTTGTTGAAATGGGAAGAAAGAAGAAGAAGCAAATGAAGCCCTGGTGTTGGTATCCTTTTCATGACCCGATGCGGCCTGTTCAGTGCTGTTGTTGCAGCAGCGTGATCATGAATTTGAGCTCATGCAGTCAGTTTCACACTGCAGTCACATTTATTGATACATATTAAAAGAAAATCAGAAGGCTGTATTTTTGGTATTGGTGCGTTTTGTTTTCTTAATGCCATTTTAGTTAGAATGTCATGTTTGTTAGTGTTTAGAGAGTATTTTAGACAATAGCTGTCACAACGTAAGTTAGCTAGGCGCTTTCGGAACATTTTGCGTTGTAATGGTGATCTATAACTAAAGTTAAATGAATTTTTTAAACATTAAAGTTTCATATTATGTATTTCACATCCCTGAATGTGATCCTTAACCAGAATTGAAGGTACTGCAACAGAGATTTTGATGATGAAAAGATTCTCATTCAGCACCAGAAAGCCAAACATTTCAAATGTCATATATGTCACAAGAAGCTGTACACAGGGCCTGGGTTAGCCATACACTGCATGCAGGTATGGGCTGTTGTTTTGTTTTTAGAACACACACACACACATATATATATGTATATGTATATGTGTGTGTATGTTGATTTTTATAACACATACACGTGTTGGTTTTTTGCTAAGGGGTGTTGAATTAAATCTCTTTGTTTTTAAAGGTGCACAAAGAGACAATAGATGCAGTTCCTAATGCAATACCAGGAAGAACAGACATAGAACTGGAAATCTACGGCATGGAGGGTATTCCAGATAAAGATATGCAAGATCGGAGAAGAGTACTTGAACAAAAGTCGCATGGTACAGTGTAATAGTGCTTCTAATCTAATTGGTTTGTAAAATGTCAGAATGTTTTTCTCACAGAAATATAACCTTGTTGTGTTGTCTGAGCAGAGAGTCAGAAGAAGAAACAGAATCAGGATGATTCTGATGAGGAGGAGGATGATGATGATGAAGCCGGACCTTCGTCATTTCAGCAGCCTGCTGCTATGCCTCAGGCTGCCTACATGCCCCCAATGACCCAGGCAGGCATTCATCCTGGAGCTCAGGCACAAGGCATGCCACACGTTGGTTATGCAGGTGTGTATGACCAAAGTTTACAGAGTACAGCTTAAACAAAAGTGTGCCTTCGGGCTGCATGATAATGGTTAAATAATCACGATTATTTCGCTCAATTATAATCACGATTATTAATCACGATGGTTATGCAGGTGTGTATGACCAAAGTTTACAGAGTACAGCTTAAACAAAAGTGTGCCTTAGGGCTGCACAATAATGGTTAATCACGGTTATTTTGCTCAAAATTATAATCACATTTATTCATCCTGATTATTCTATAAAAAGGTAGCGATGCACCGATCGATCGGCCAGGGATCGGAATCAGCCGTTTTCCCTCATGATCGGCCGATCAGTCTCACTTCTTACCGATTCCGAGTCGATCCGTTTTGTTACCACAGGCAATAACGTCAGCTGCGTGTCCTCGCTCTCTTCTCTGTCATGGTGAAGTGACACACATCCGCGTGGGCGCCTCCTCTCTCTCACTCGTCTCATTCGCTCCGGTTAAATAGTGCTTGTATTGTGCATAATTTTAGTCATTCACTCCGGTTTCGCTCTTGCACCAAAAGCATGCGCACCACTGATCTATATAAGTGAAGTGAACAAGCCACGCTCAGTCTCAAACAGAGACAGAAGTCAGACAGAGTCACAAGTACCAAATGAGTGAATTACTGCGCTTAAACTTTTGTAAACTACAAAAGTATGTCAAAACCAGCGGCACAGGCAATCTTGGCGAGTATTCAGATAAACAGTCAGTTTTGAATAGTTAAATAGCTAAGAAAGTGAACCCATGTTGTGTAACAGTATAGGTTACGCTGAACACCGTTCATAAACTCTTAAAGGGACAGCAGTCCAATATTTCTGCTGCTGTCTGTCATGTTAATCAAAGAACAAAAGACAAAAAAAATCACTTTCTGCTCTTGACTGAATACGTTTTATCTATTGCAAGTATAACTATTGCATTTATTTGAGCTGTTTATATTTTATTACTGACTTTTTAGTTTTTTTTTTTTATGAAAATAAAACTTTGCATTGAAGAAAAGTAGATTTTTGTTTATATATGTTGTCAATTATAGTTCTTAGAAAGAAAATCGGAATCGGCAAAAATCGGTATCGGCAGATCATACTAACAAAAAATCGGAATCGGCCAAGAAAATTGCAATCGGTGCATCTCTAAAAAAAAAAGGGTAATGTAGTTATTGCCATCTTGCATGTTCTTTACCAACCTTTCACCCAAAAGGCCTGTAGGTGGCACACCGACTTCATTTAACCAACTATGATAACTTCGTTAGATGGTAAATCAATACAAAACACATGGTTTTGGTGAAAGCTTTGTAATCTGTATTCACATTAGATTTTTAAAGCAACACAATTCGTTTGCAAATGTGACAAACCACAGATTTAGATTGCCCTACAAATTTGTAAAGCAGAAAACGATGCTCTTTGATATGCTTAACGTGGCTTAATGCACTAAAACAGTGATATTAAAAGACCAAACTCCGTAAACATCATAATAAACCATACTGTGCAGCAAAGCAGTTGAGCCCAGAATATGAACGCAATTCGTTTAATTACGTTAAGTGTTTTCCTCCCATAGAAATCCGTTATAAATAAAGCTTAGCGTCACTTAATGTAGCCTACTAAGTGATATTAAAAGATCAAATTCTGCACAAACCAATTTTTCTGTATAGTAAAATTAGCTTTATTAGTATAGTGTTTGGTCTTTTAATGTCACTGTCAGTACATTAAGCATTATCTTTATGGGAGGAAAATGCTGAATTAAACGTGTAGCATACATATTCAGGGCTCATCTGCTTTTCTGTACATAGTATGCTTTATTAGTATGGTGTTCACTAAGTTTGGTTTAATAGCACACTTAGTTAATTAAGGCACGTTAAGCTTTTTCACATTTTCATGTTAAGTGTTTTAGAATGTCCCAATGGCGATATCATTTTCAACTGATTAACATTATGAAAACTGGTAAAATCTTTAGAAACTTCAAAAGATAAAAATGGCGAAACTCCTAATATTATTTCCAATAATTCTAAATTATGTTAATTTTCCCGATTGAATTGTCACATAGGTTGCAAAGGTGCATTTATTCTGCTAACAGTAAGGTGGAGATCCGTGTTGCATTTGTTGAAATTCATCACTGAAGGTGAAGGTTTGATCATGGCAGATTTAGTCACACAAATAGTACAAGTGGCTTGTGAAGAAACAAAGACTGGCTGTTTGACACTTTCATTGAAGTAGAATTTCGATGTAAAGATGGCTAAACTCCAGCGCACATGTTTGTCATGTGATCATCAGCACTTCTTCCCCATCTAGAGGGAGCGCATGCACAGAGTTGCCAGATTGCACAGATTAAGTAAAACACCGGGTAGAAAGTATATTCTTTTAAGGGAAAAGCTCTATTTTGGGGGATTTAAGCTCTTCGCATCTGGCAACCACAAGCATGACTGCTAGTGGAGGCTTGTTACCGATGCAAGATAACTTGTTTTTCTTTGGGATTTGCGTTTTAAGGATAAATAACGAGCGGGACAATATCGTGACAATTATGTGTAATCAATCGAGAGAAGCAGATATCGTTATCGCGATTAAAATGCGATTAATCGCTTTACCTAGTTACCTAGCTGGGGACTATCTTCAGGCGCTGCGTAATATCATTTCGGCGCTGCACCCATGGTACGGACGCAAAGTTCCATGATTATTAGGCAGGAGTGAGAGTATAGTCCCTAGCCATATCGGTCTAGAAAATCGCAAAATTTTCATTTTCCGCTGGTCTTGGTACACGATGTAACTATAGAAGAGTCAAGTTTAAATAGGAAAAATATTGAAACTCTTTGGTCATTTTTGAGCGAGATGCTAATGATCTAATCAGAATCAATGATCTATGCTAAGCTATGCTAAAAGTGCTACCACCAGACCCGGAGATCGGCTGAATGGATTCGAAAATGGTAAAACTTAACTGTTTAACTCTAGGGGAGTTGGAAAATGAGCCTATTTTCAAAAAAAAGTGGAGTGTTCATTTAAGATTTCATATCTCTTCCTAAAGGCATGCCACCTATGTTGACTGGAGTCCCACCAATGATCCCTGGAATGCCACCAGTAATGCCAAACATGCCACCAGGGTAGGTCTCAATGTTCATTTATGTAAATTATAACCTAATGTATTAAGGTCTAATGTGATTTAATCTTTGGTTCTCTTATGAATAGCATGATGCCAATGGGAGGGATGATGCCTCATGGTCCAGCAATGCCTCCAATGATGCATGGCATGCCACCAGGTCAGTGTTGTAGACGATCATTGGAGATTAATATAATAATAATAATTATTATTATTATTATTTGGAGATTATTTCATATAAACAATTCATTTTTAGTGATGTCGGCTTTGGTAAAAAACTGAAAATAAAATTAGCTAATTAAACTCTTTAAACTGTTCAGGGTTTTGTTCTTGGGTAAATTAAACCCATTAGTCATAATAAAGTTCTTTGGCAACAAGCTGCCTCTATTTTAGCTGAACAAATTTTATTAATTTTTGGAATTACATATTGCTTCTCTTTGCATCATTTTTAGTGACTTTAAAGTGCTTTCACCCTGCTGACATTTTTTATCTGTTATAGCTTATCCATATTGTGCACACGAAACACTCAAAACGCTTCATCCAAGGAGCACCTATTAAAGGGATAGCTCACCCAAAAATGTGTATGTGACATTCTTCTTTCAGACGAATACAATCGGAGTTGTCCTTGCTAATCCAAGCATTATAATAGCAGTGAATAGCAGCTTTCTTACAAAAATACATTGATTCGCTTCAGAAGGCCTTTATTATCCCCCTGTAGCTGTGTGAATTACTTTTATAATGGATGGGTGCACTTTTTTGGGCTGCCATTATAATGCTTGGATTAGCCAGGACATTTTTTAATATAACTGATTGTCATACACACCTAGGATGGCTTGAGTGTGAGTAAATCATGGGGTAATTTTCATTTTTGGGTGAACTGTCCCTTTAAAAGTTACATTTTCGGTCAATGGGTTTGGAAGAAAATATGTTCTTTTTGCTGTTTTGTCTGAATATTTTTGGTCACCAAAATTTTGGTCCTTCTAATCATATTCAAGCATAGTGATTAAGGCTGGGTATCGATTCAGATATTTCGATTCGCAAGCGCTCAAATCAATTCGATTTGATTCAACTCAATGAATAAAGATTTAATACAAATACTATATTTATAAAAAAGAACAGTGAACATACGTTTACAAGTGGGTAATTAAAAAGAAATTAAGAGCCACAAACCTGTATATTAAACTTTTTATTTTAGGTACATTAAAACAGAACCCATCTCTATATTTTAAATGCATACAATTATGTTAAATACAATACAATGGCCTTGTATCTTTGCAAATCGATTCAGTGATCTTTTGTGCACGAGATGAATTGAGGAATTCTGCTTGTGAATGCATTTGAAATCTTCGATTGTGTGCTCGGCTGTGGGGGTTTGATGTCTCATCAAATGGTTCAGCAGATTTGTAGTATTACTACAGCATTTCACCTCAGCATTACAAATCACGCATATAGCCTTGTTCTTGTCCACCACACTATCGTCGTCGTCTTGCTTGCGAAATCTAAAATGCTTCCATACCTCTGACTTTTTATGTGAAGGTGGCATCAACGTCGACAACACACCTGAAGCTGCCATTAAAGCACTAAATGAATGAATGAATGACAGGCGCGTCTCTTGCTCCTTTGTAACATTGCGCAAGGCAAATAAGAGGGTGACATCTAGTGGGGAAGACTAGTAATTAGATTTACGTTAATCTTATGTTCAATGTTTGCTGAAATAAATATGGAATTTTGAATTGACCACATTTTAAAAAAAAAACGATTAATCGAAAAATCTATTTTTTTGCCCAGCCCTAATAGTGATATTATTGTTAATAGACAAAAAATGGAAATGTTGTAGTAGAGAATTTTCTTGTTTATAGGAATGCCACACCATGTTGCAAGGCCTGGCATGCCTCCAATGGCACCTGCAGCCCCTGTCACTGCTCCTGGAATGGCCAGCAGACCAGCTGTACCTGCCACACAGTCTGTTGCTTCTAAACCTCTCTTCCCCAGCGCTGTGCAGGTACTGAATGTAGGACCAGACTGACTTGTTTGCTGGATTAGTATGTAGACACTTTTTGTGATTGTGAATTGAAAAATGTATGGGATCATCAAATAAGAGTTATTGGATCATAGATTGATTTTAAAGAAACAACCAAAAACCAGTGGGCAGTGTAATGCTGTGGGTTCAGACTACACAATATTTATGTCTGTTATGATAGTCACTGTCAGATTATATGATTTCACTCCTAAATTCTTGTCGTGAATAAGAAACATGTCAGACTTCATGTTGCTTCCTGACCAATCATCGCTTGCCATCTTTAAAGACGTGCATGATGTCATCGAGAAGGTGGCTGACTTCCAGAAATGGGGTAAACAATGCGGCATGCTAGCTTAATGCTAATTCCAGTACTCACCGGGTTGCTGAAGCGCCTCCGCTATCGTTCGCCAGCATTTCTTTTTTTCACTGTCGTGGTAGTCCCTCAAGGAAACACCACAAACAGCCAGGCAGGAGTATTGTTGTCATAGCTACATGAATCTTTCCTCCATTTGCGTAATTCCACCTAGCAGCACCAATACCATAGTCTTGTTTCGCTATGTTTGAAAGCTGTGTACAGAAGAGCTTCTGTGCTTCTACCAGTCAGTGTCACAGTTGCCACAGAACCCATCGTGGAGGACTGAAAAAAAAAAAAACATGCTAGTCTTCCTGTTGGGATGTCTTGAAGCATTGCAGATGCAGCGACGGTTGCGGTCCACTGACACTATGAGAGAAAAAAAATCTAACTCTTGTGTCTCAACGCCCATTGCCGTTTGTAAATCAACACGACACCCAATGCCAAAAGGATCGTATCAAATGCAGGCTGATATCATGTAGTCTGAACCCGGCATAATGGAGAAGTCATTTTCTTTTTGTTTTTTTTGACATATAGTGACCGTTAAGGACAAGAGCTAAGCAGATCTTTTCGTTAAGAGATTATAACTCTCTTTAAACAGGCTTTTAAAATCTTTGCACAAACAGGCTTTCTAGAGTAATTGCCAGTTTACTTTGTGAGGTTGAATCCTGAGTTGAGTCTAAGGAAAGGTTTTTACTGTTATCCTTTCTCTCTGTGCTTCAGATGGGGACTGGTGTTGCGAGCCCCAGCGCCGCCTCTGCAAGTGCAGAGACACAGTCTGCCTCCTCTAAGCCTCTGTTCCCTAGCTCTGCCCAAGTACGCACTAGTTTGTGTGCTTCTCTTTACTGCAGCACAGCATGCAGATCAGACTTGCTTGTTTCTGTCATTAGTATATATGCACACATGCATATGAAGCTGTGGTGTTGATATTATTTAGGCCGATATTTAGCTCCTTAGTGATTTGATTCGTTTTTGATGCATGCATATGCTATTTGTGTTCGGCATGTTACATGTGCAATATATGTAATCGTCTTTTTGAGGTGATTTTTGCGACCAAGTAGCTTTTTCTTAACCATACTTTTTTTTGCGCCATCAACGTTTTGTATTTGTACGAATTTTATAATTTTCAAAACAAAATATTTTTTTTGTAATTATCCAAAACAGCTCTACTTGACCCCCTTTTTTTTGACAATTTAGCAGTGTGCGCTGTGTTTGGGCAAGACCTTTGCTTTTCTTCCAAGCATGTTTTGAAAATGTCAGCTTTTCCTTTCAGGCGCAGCAGACTGTATCAGGACCGTCATCAACCACCTCTGATTCTCCTAAAGTGACATTCCCAGCCTACACCCAGCCTTCCTCCACTCCTTCTGTTGCTGCCTCCCCCAGCACTGTGGCCAAGCCCCCTGCCACAGTCACAAGTAAGCCAGCCACCCTCACCACCTTGAGTGCTACCAGTAAGTTGATGCACCCTGATGAGGATATTTCGCTGGTGAGTGCTCGAGTTTTGCTCTAACTACTTTTTTTGACAGTAAGTAATTGTGAATGCATTATCTGGTGTTAAAGGATTATTGCAAAAGTACAACATTTAACAATTAAGTGATGTTAGAATACATGCAGTCCAAAATATGTTCTTGTTACTGCAAGTGTCTGATTACATTGTTATTTGTCTTGGCCCCAATTCAGGAAGAGAGACGGGCTCAGCTGCCTAGGTACCAGAGGCTAATCCCTCGGCCTGGGCAGACTGCAGCGGCTGCTGCCTCGGCTCCCCCTAGTGGAGCAGTGGGAGGAATGATACCTGCCCAGCAGGTTATACCTCCTCAGCAGCCTGGAATGAGGCATCCCATACATGGTGAGATTGTGTCTGTAGGTCATATCATTTCTGTTGATTGTTAGTCACCGTCACAGGGTTTTTCCGCCAAAATTAAGCTTGGTCTCGCCAAAGATTTATTTGATCATTTTATGTGCCATTTTGCAGTACTGTTACCTACTGATAGCGTCTGTAGCCAATTACAGACATGCCTGTTGCAAGCGTCAACACAATGGCCAATCAGATGTGTTTAAGTTAGTCAGAATCTGCTCCTCCACCCAAAACAGTTTTTGTTTAGAGTGAGTTCTGCACACTTGTGAATCATTTCATTATAACCAACAAAGCATAAACACAATGTCAATAAGAGATTCATTGCACAGTGTAGACCCTTCATTGATTATAACAGGAAATTTTGCAAGAGTCTGCCTTCTGTTGTAAGTGACAGCTTCAGTGATAATAATGGCAGCGATCTTTGCTCGCTGTCTGAATGTAGTATATATTTTATGCTGCTAACTACACATTGCAAAGTTTCTGGATTGACAACCGTATTAAAATGTGCCATTGAATCCGATTGACAGTGATAACCATAGCAATGGATGAAAAAAAAACTATCTGATACTGTATGTCAAATGATCTGTGCATTAAGTCTTGAAGTGTTAATGCAAAATAATATACCTACCACTTTTTCTGTGTAATGTTACTTTGTTGTTCATTTTATTACTACATTTTCAAATCAGTCACTGTTTATCAGAATAGTTGCCAAGCAATAAACAGATGATGCAGTGGCACTGTAATAGTGCTGTAATGAGGTCACAGGTGTATGTATAAAGAGTATTTCACAACAGATTCAAACACAGCTAATCATAATCAAGGACAGTGATTATCTGTTTATTATTAGAATCATACTTTAATTCCATCATGTTTACATTAAAATAAGGAAATTTTAAGTGATTTGATTAGCTCAATTTATTAGGCTTGGCAGGCCTAACTCCTTTTGAAATGAGTTGTATGCTTAATATTAGCAGTCAGTCTTATGTATTATAATGTATTATGTAAATGTTATATTTAGTCTAGGGCTGCACAAAGATACAAATGAAATGAGCATTGTTTGTTTCAGGTAAATTCAACTCTTCAGATACAGACATTGAATAATCAAATGTAAAATAACACTGCATGGTCTTCACTGTATAAATTAAATGGTTTTAATTAATTAATACAATTTATCTTTGTTAAAGCTTGTTGTTTGATTAACACTGTTGGAGCAAAGGGTATATTATGCTGCTGTCACTTTAAGATGAATGCACAAATCCAATATGATACACATCTGTTTTCTGTCTCAATTTTTTACAACACATAATTGACTGTGTTTACGAAGAATACTCACAGAGACGGGCATATTGACTTCATTTTGTGTTCACGTGTCCATTTAAGCTCAAAAAGAAGAGAAAGAGAATTCGGTGTTCATGTGCTGTCTGCGTGGCTCTGTGCATGCACAGAAAACAGCGTGCGAGTTCCAGTCTTCTTGCGCTTGATATTTAAACTGACAGGGCTTAAAAACACATGCAACTGATAAACTTTCACTCTAGCTTAGTCACAATATGTGTGTTTTTGCTTTCAGGTCAGTATGGTGGTCCTCCACAGGGCATGCCTGGTTATATGACTGGTGGCATGCCTCCTTATGGACAGAGTGCCCCAATGGTGCCCCCATACCAAGCTGGCCCACCTGGCCCTCCCATGGGCATAAGGCCACCCGTAATGTCTCCAGGCAGCCGATACTGAAACAGCGCTGTCGTCCCACTAGGTTTGGAGGTTAAACCTTTTCTCATCTTGTGCTTTTAATGTAGCCAAACCAATGAGCTCTAAACCCACTGCTGAAGGAAAAACTGGACATTTAAAATGTTATATCACACAAAAGTATTGGATTCAGCCCTTAAATAAAGACTAAGAAGATAACAGCAGTATCAATGTTACAGTTGATACATGTATTGCTTTTCTTCCTATTGTGTTTCATTCAGGTTGTACAAGTACAGTATATTAGACAAAGGTTCATAATATATTGAAGCCGCTGGCCTAACAGTATCTCCATACGCAAGGCAAGTTCCCAGTAAGATTTCTGTTTTTATCTTAGTTGTGAAGCCCTCACAGCACCATACTGTGCTGTTGGACTTAACGTCCCCAACATCAGCTTGGTGAGGGCTTCAGATCACTGTTGTCATGGTGTTTTTTCTTTTAACTGTTTGCATCCATTTGTTCAGGGTTTAAATAGCACAAGGGTAAATGTCTCTCTCTGTATTTTTATTTGATTTGATTTTTGTTCTTTCTATGTGCATTGTAATAAAACATACTTAATTTTGATTTTTTTTTTTCTTCTTGATTTTGTTTTTGTGAGTGTTTCCTGAACAGTGGAGTCTTCAGGCAGGTTGGTTTTCTTGATAAAGCCATAATGACGTTACAGATACACTCGCTCTGTCAATAACCAATTTGTTCTGGAATGTTCATATAGGTATTTAGTCTAACACACCATTAAAATTTTACATTTATAGTAAAGACTAAAGCTGTAATTACTCCTGTTTTTAACTGTCATATGACACATTTTTGCTTGATAACCTAGTTGCATGAATGAGCTTTCCAGAAGTTGGATTTGAAATGCACCACACATTTGTCTGACATGACATGCTTGATGTGATATTTCTCACTTACCAGTATTAAATTGGTACAATGGCTTGGAAGCATTTCCTGGTCTGCAGGTAAGACCCGCTGTGTGAATTGTTGCAAAGGATCCAAATTTACTGCATGTTTTTGTATTTCACCCATGGGTTTTAGTCTCTCATGTAATGGGATTCATCACAAGAAGAATGTGACGTCTGTTTTATCGTTTGGGGAAAAGCAGGAACAATTGACTGAAGATATTTACCAGTTAAGTGTTTGTCAGTAGTCACACAGTTAGATCCTTTTTAGGGTTGCTAGCCCTCCTCCTGATGATCTACCATCTTGCCATACGTTATAACCATGGTGTTGGATTACTTAAAAATTCCTGGTGGAGCAGTGCTAGAACTGAACTCTACAGGAACATAGCTCTCCAGGAGCAGGGTTGGCTACGCCTGCTTTAAATTTGATTTCACAACACCATAGGTTTTCATCTTTCCTTCCTAATTCGGTGTTACTTGGAATGCCGAGAAGTATTGTTAAGATTGTTGCTCCTGATTTAAAGTAGAAAGGTAGGGTTTTTTTGGACTGATGTTAAAAATGTGAAATAAACAACTGTATTCTAGTTTGTTTCATTGCTTGGATTTTAATACGCAATACAGTACTAGTCAAAATGGTTTTAAGGTTATTTTTCACACATGAAAAACGCTTTGCCCACTCTTGTCATGCAATTTTGCCCACTAAACTGCTAATTTGTGGAAACATTTAATTTGCATTACATTTCATAGTAGACGCTTTTATCCAAAGCGACTTACAAATGAGAACGATAGAAGCAATCCAACCAACAATAGGACAACAATATGCAAGTGCTAATGTTTTATAAGGCAAATCTGCAGGATCACGTTTTCTTCAATAAAATCACAAATGAATTGTTTGGGTGTGGTATAATGGATCAGTATGTGAAATGTATGAGTAAGGCAATGCTGGTGTCAGTACTGATATTAGTTGATTCACTCATATTAACTATAATCTCACACCATAAGTATCATAGAGCTGCCCACAGCATAAGCAAAATGTTAACCACAAAATTCAAAAACATTAAAGAAACTCTTCTAAATTTCTATCATAACTGAACATTAATCACTAACAGGACTTTCCCTTTACCGAAAAGGTCCGGCCCAGTTTCACAGATAGGGTTTAGATTAAGCCAGGATTGGGCCTTAGTTCAGTAGCAGGACATTTAAGTGACTTTTATAAACATGCCTTAGAAAAAAAAAAAACATTTCTGTGCATCTTGAGACAAAACAATGTACATATTGTAAGATTATGTCAGTGCAAATTGCTTTCAGTTAAAACGGCTCAATAATGCATTTTAGTCTGGGACTAGGTTTAAGATTTGGGGGTTAATCTCTTGATTTACTCTTCTGATGCAGTCCCTTGCAAAGCATGCTGGGAACTACAGATCCAATGACCAGTTACAGTAATGTCAACTAAAATGTATTCGATAAACTTTAGTTTTAAATAGGTGGATTGAATGCATTGAAATCAAGTTGTGACAAAAGGTTCAAAAGTGTGTTGCTTTAGCTTGTTTTAATTCAACTGAACAACTGTCAAACACCTTTTTTTGCATCTTTTCTATGTGTATAAGTGCGTGAATACATGTGCAAAAAGTAAATATTCAAATTTATCACGGATGATTGCAAGACCATGAGAAATTTTGTCTGCAGAAATCCACTGCTATGTTCAGCCATGAGAAGTAGTAACAGTTAAATAATTTTAATGAACATAACATTTCTGAGAAAATCTACAAAAACAAGAAACCACATTTTAAAACATTCTCAGTTTCCTTTCTCCTTTACATTTTAAAAAGCCTCAAACCCCCAATGCTTACAAAGGTGAAGTTGAATGTTTTAAATATTTTATTGGTAAGCATTAGGGGAAATGGCTTTTGCATATAGTCTCCAAACAGATGCTTGGGAATCAGACATGTTTTTTGACTTATGTTGCCAGATGTCTATTGTTTTGTTTTCCTTATTTGCTTGGCCAAATAACAATATATTTTGAGGGGCAGTGGCCCAAACCAAAAAAGGGGCACTATAATGGGGTTGAGAATGAATAACAAACATTTTACAATCATATTGTAAATACAATTGTTAGGCTTTAGTGCTAATTCAATTTATGTTGTTGTAATTATGCTTCCAAAAAGTTGATTCTGCGCTAATTTGATGAAATATTGTAGATTTATGTAGCAAATCAGAATTGCTACAATTATTGGATATATTTTGAGACAAAGGTCTTGTTAACGATTTTCAGTTTTGTTTAAATTTAATAAAGCAACAGTTTTTCAATAACGTAAAAGTATGGTATTTGTGGTAAAGGCACAATTATTAACATAATAAACAGCCGGCTGACTTTTCCATTTGTTGACATGACATTCATTCAGATAGGAAATATATATTAAGTTGGTTGTCCACTTTAGAGATAATCATCATATTTATAATTAAACCATCAGATTTAAAAATAAGAATAATCATATATAATAAAAATATATAAATTTTGTTACTACTGTAAAGCTTTATTAAATTATGGGATCTCATTCAATGCTTTGAGAATCTTTAAAAAATAAAATTGTTTCTGTATTTTTTAAATATATTTTTATATTAACAATAATTCATTATTTTATCAAAATAAACAGAAAATAGTACAAACTTTGCTAAAGAGATTTTTTTTAACAAATAGCATAACTAATAAGCTAATTTTTTTTAGGGTGTGCCTTTAGCCCCATTGTACCCTACTATGATACAACTCATTTAGAACATTTATAGTATATTACCTTTTTTAATTGTGTATACTCTTATGGTCTTAATAAAATATAAATATGTATGTTATAGATACTAGTATTAACAATTTATTACAATGGGAAATATACTTTTAGCAGCCATATCACCCTGTATCCCAAGACCTCCTGGGAAAACTAGGTAGCTGCTGGAAGAGGTATTAGTGAGGCCAGCAGGGGGTGCTCACACTGTGGTCTGTGTGGGTCCTAACGCCCCAGTGTAGTGATGGGGACACTATACTGTAACAAGCACCGTCCTTCGGATGAGACGTTAAACCGAGGTCCTGACTCTCTGTGGTCATTAAATATCCCAGGCCAAATTTGCCCATTGGCCTCTGTCCATCATGGCTTCTTAATCATCCCCATATCCTGATTGGCTTCATCACTCTGTCTCCTCTCCACCATAAGCTGGTGTGTGGTGGGCGTTCTGGTGCAATATGGCTGCCGTCGCATCATCCAGGTGGATGCTGCACATTGGTGGTGGTTGAGGAGATTCCCCTCTTCTATATGTAAAGCGCTTTGAGTGCCTAGAAAAGCGCTATATAAATGTAACGAATTATTATTTACAGGAGTTAAAGTGTGGCAAACTGTTTGTCTGCTAAATATTCTGATGATTTACTCGCTGACATGGAGCCTTGAATCCATATTTGCGATTTTGAACGTCATCGCCTCCCTTTGCTTTTTTGTGAAGTGTGCCGACAACAGCAAATTTGGTGTTATTTATATTAGATCAGATTAGGTACAATAATTTGATTAGATAAATAATTATCTTCCAAGAACGTGGATATTTTGCACAAGTTGTTAAAGGAAGAACAGAAACAAAACATTACCGACAGAAATACAAAAACAATCTACCAAATTACTAATTCCGCAGACCAAACACTCTGTAATGTAGGTTGTAGTTTGAAACCAGTTAATGGGTCGACATTCAGGAATGGTCATCTCAACAGAGAGCGGGCACTGCCACAGACTGTGAGCGATGCTGCGGAGCGGCTCAGCAGAATTTGTGGATTTTTAGCAGAACAGAACGCTTTTATGGGAATCCAAGGGAGGGAAGAGGTGTAAGAGGGGCACCTCAGCCACCAGGCCACCCCTTGGGTCTAAATATTAATTCTGTGGCTCCATCAGGATGTTTTACATAAGATTACAATCTTTTTTAGACAACTTGCTTTCCTACCATCTCAGATGTGTAACAACATGTACATGTCTCCAGATGCAGATTGATAACCTGAATTCAGAGTTCCTTCTCCCCTGTTTACATGACCAAATCTGTTTCTGTTTTGTCCTGTGTCTGTTTTCCCTATAGCGTACTCCCTCTAAGAGGCAGTGTAACTGTTGCACTCAAAAATATTTTGAAAATTGATTTATTTAAACTTAAACTGGGTTAATTGCACTGATGAGTAAAACTGAATTAATGTAATCACACCAGTTTCATTTGATGTATTCTGTGAATGTTTCCTGAACATAATTCACTCTTGTTGATACAACCAGTGCTGTTGCTGTTCAGACTGGTGCCCTTGTGCAGAGTTGCGTGAGTTTGTGTTTTTAAGAAAATTGAAAGACCTGTTAGAGTTTAACTGTTTAATGTTTAGTTATTTTGAACATTTAAAAGTGTTTGTAGAATATACCATTGTGGTGAAGAGTTGAGCTTGTGGTTAGGTTGTGAGTAACTGTCGAACACACATACATGTTTCATGATTGTTTGATTGCGAGGAGTAGAACTGATGACCATATGTAGACTGTGTAAATGATGTGCTGACACTCAAACTAAATCATTTTATTTATTTCTATAAAAACTAATAGCTAACACAACAGTTGTTCACATGCCAAGTGTAACATTTGTAGCACGCAAATAATGATCAAGTAAAAAAAACTTCTCATCACTGGTGTTAACACAATTACAGCTCATTGAGAGCTTATTCCATGTAGCCACCCACAGCCTCACCACAAGGCCTACTCTTCATGATAATGGACAAAAACTGACATAAACTCTTTTAAATGTCAAATATAACTGAACATCAAACGTTAACTGGTATTTCCCTTTACTAAAAAACATTAAACAGCACTTAATTTCAACATTTACTTTCCTGATCCATGCAAAGCAAGCTGGGAACTAGAAATCTACTGCCCATTTTCAGTCAATGCAACAGAAATGAATCATGTAGTCCAACACAAATGGTTAATGTTAACAACATTTTACAAATTGAATTTCATTTAACGTAATACAATTGAGTGTAAATGACAATTAAGTAAAAAAAACTAAATATTTGTGTTGTTTCAACTTATTTAAATAGACTGAGCAAACAGCTAGAATCATTTGTTTGAGTGTGGTTCTGTGATGTGAATGAGCTCTAAAAAAAAAAAGGTATTGGCATTGAAAAAGTAAATGGTCAGTTTTATTCAAACAAATTCAGTTTAATTTGGTTGTATCCAGGGAAAAGAGCTGAGTCTGCGTATCTCTTTCTTTTTAGGTTGCAATGAAGCAGTCGATTTAATTTGTGTAATTTTGATTCACCGATTGACAGACTGATTTGTACTTTCATGTTTATGGTATTATTAAACATACTCTTGAGTTATTTAACAAAGCAAAGATGACTCTATATGCAAAAATCTGTACATTTTCACAATGATGAACTGACAAACCGCTGGTTTCCATTTCCTCTTGATCTTAAGAGGCACCCAAACCCCACACCCCTTCAAGGCGGAGTCAAAACACAACACACAACACATCTGAAGTTATTTCTTTGTTACGCTCAGATGTTTCTGGCTTTCTTACCACAGTCACTATTTTCTTATTTAATTTCCTCTTCCATAATGTTAGGTTTGAAGTATGCTCATGTTATTCTCTTGTTTCTTGTCACCCCTTCTGTAAATGGTAAGTTAATATTTCATACTGGTTCTAACCTTTTTGTTATAGTTTTTTTTTTTTTAGATAACTGACTAATTGATACACTAATTGTTACATAAAATACTCAGCAGCGAAACTAAAGTTTATTTAAAGTTTAACAAAAGTGTTCTCTTAAGACTTGATGTTAGCCGTCTACAGCAGTTCTTTTAGTGTGTGAAACTTGCATTAATTTTGCAATACATGTGATTCATCAATAAAAATGTTACTAACTTGTAGTCATTTCACCTCAGCACATGGAGGTATTGTTTATATCCACAGAGTAAGAAATTCATCCATTGACATTTCCTGTGAATCGGCAAGTAAGGAGGAAAAACCATTTGCCTTTTCACTGAAACGCAAGTTGCTGCAGTCCAGAGAAGTTCTGTATCTTTCTTACGGACGCACGCCATTTATCAAAAATTCTGAGGACAAGGGTCGCATCACTGTACGTGATGAGTTGGACAACCACACAGTACATCTGACAATCTCAAACCTGCAGGGTCGGGACATAGACGTGTACCACTGTGTATTCCACTATGACAATCTTCCATTAGATAAGAATATCCCTGGCAAGACGGAGTTCTTCATCTACGTCGAAGACTTCTGTAGGTGACCTTTATCTAAATTACTTCAAATAGTCGAGATCCAGGTCTAATGTCCCCTCCAAACACAGTGGATAGCCAAAATAGGTTAATCTTGCATTCAATACCATCACCTTAACAAACCCAAATCATACAGATGCATGTCATTTTCAACTGTAAATATTTAACTCAGTGCGTGATATTTTTGGATACAATCAATCAATCAATTAATAGTAGCTGTACCTCAACAGGAACAGATTGATTACTGTAATTTTTCAGTGCATTCGGATAATACTATCTGAATCTTTCAGTCAACATGCTACTCAAGTTAAACTGGAATTAAACATTTTGAAACTGTCAAATCTACAAGGTTTATAGCTACAAAAAAATCTGATGCAGTCGAGCAGAGAAAGTCTCAAATTACTCATAAGTTCAAGCAGAAACCACAAAAGCATTTCAACATCACATGGTTCACATTTTCTAGAAATGATCTTTAAGCAATCACACAGCAAGAGTGCTGTTGTACTAAATATTCGCACAGCTGATATTACGACCATTTCTCAAATGTCCTTACGTGTGATTCAGAGAACAAACGTAGGCCACAAAAAACGTGCGTAGCCTACGCCTGTCGCAAAATGATCTTGAAATTGTGCGCAGGCGAATGGTTTCAGATCTCCGCATTGTAAACGCCGACTAATTAATGTCATTAACATATAAAAACGTCCAAATGCTTTACAAGAGAATGGCGAGCGGGCGCCAATAATTTATAGATAGCCAAAATAGGCCTGCAGTACACCACCGACCCTCTGTCATAAGGAAAAGTACCTCTGCGTAGACCCTGGCGTGGCACTAAGCACTTTTCCACGTCTAAGACCGTTTTATATCTGCACGTTGGCGTGGATTTTAGCGTACACACACTCTCAGTTCAAATATGTGCGTACATACGTTTATAAACGAGGCCCCATTCACTATTCTTATATTGTGGTCTGTATAGTCTGCAAACTTAGGTTATACAGTGAAAATATGCCAAATGTAGCAGCACTATTGCACACTGCAACTGACCTTAACTGTTGTGCAATGTTCTTTTTTATTTGCAGATGATGGTTACAGAACCTCAGAAGACTGAAAATTTTAATTAAAATAAAATAGGGCATAAACCTACCTGCTACAATTACTGAAAACCAATGAACCAATTTATTGGATTTATTTTTGATACAGGTCAGACATGGGCATCTGTGCAGGTGCAAAAATAATAATAATAAAAATATATAAAATCATTGATGGCCGACTTTACAAAATCAGCAGTGCATCTAAAATAAAATGAAAGTAACCATGAGCGCTGTGGAAATACAATGCATTATATACAGTAGTATTGCAACATGTCCCTTTATTGTGATTGTTGTGAATGTTGCAGCTCGTGAGCCTTGTAATTGTTCAAGTTACCTGCCATTGCTGTATGTGATCTCTGGAGCTGCATGTCTGCTGGGTGTTCTGGTTTTCATTCTCGCTATAGTTTACTGTGTAAGTATTTAGTTTCAAGTTTGTTTTTAAATCCAATGTATAGGGGAGAGTGGGGTGAGCTGTGCCACCTTTTACTTAAGTTGTCCTTTAGGCAAAAAGACATGAAATAGAAATACTCCTATAGTTACAGTCAAGATGTCTGCTATTTACTGAACATAGATAGGTCCATAGACATTTTTCCTCCTCAAAAAAAAGTGGTCCCTATATTATGGACCCCATCATTGGGGAATATGTCAATGATTATATTAAAATAATAAAATGATAATACGAGAAAGAACTATTTAGTAATGCACAATCTCATGTATACGTTTCATTGCAACTTTATTTTACTATATATTGTTTTATTGTTATAATATTGGTTCAACAAAATCAAATTTAAAATCCTTAAACTGTTGACAGCGATTTGCCAGCAAATATGTGGTTTAAAGGTGGTGTCTTTCTGACCATATATGGTTTACTCCCCACTATATATTCAGTTAAACCCTCCCTTCTACTGATTTCTTCTCACATACAGTGTAAATGGCCCAACCATAGAAAGCCACAGCCTGTAGTTCCTGTTTATGAGGAGATGACTGGGGTGCGGCCAGCCAAAAGAAAACCCACAAGCTGTCAGACTGATATTGCAAAACTGGAGGAAGCAAACAGCTCCGTGGCCACCTTGTTCAGCAACGAAAACCTCTATGTAAATTGAGTCAACGAAGTGTAGTGAAGAAGAAATAATTCTACTGGAGTGTTGATGTTCATGATGACGCTCCAGCACACAAGACATTACTTTCAGCTGACTATCAGCTTTAGAAGTTGTTTGTTAGCATAAAAATTGTCTTTTCATCTTTCGTCTATACCTCTCTATGTTAAAGGTACTTTAAGACATGTAATTTTATTGCTACAAAAACAGAATGTAATTTTGCATCCTTTTTATACAGAATTGCCTTTTTGTCTATAGTACAAAACTGATATATTATGATAAAAAGTATTTTCTTAAGTACTCACTGCCAATATCTTTATTTGCCTTTTTTGTTTTTATCTCTTGTGAGTAGCTGAATAAGAACAGAATGGTAGTTTCCCGTTGTCTGCACATTCTCTATGTAATTTTTTTGCTATATCACAAAACACACTATTGCAGGACCTGTTTATTGAAAGGTTGGGAAAAAATGGAAATTGACAAGGGGGAAAATCCATTTGATAAGACTTTCACATCATTGTTCAGACATGTAAAATATTAAAGCATGCAAATAAAGTCTAGAAGATTGAGTGTTTTACATTAGACTGGCAGACGACATGGCTTCCAGTCTTATCTGCCACTTGGTTGGTGGACCATAGACCACTAACAGTCTATCTGACAGTTTGAGACAAAAGTGTTGCATTTTCTTGCTTTAAATATGAATGCTATATGTTTTATTCACATGGCAACAAATAAATATTCTCTCTCATGTACATATTTACAGTTTGCTTGTGTCATGTTCAAAGGAAAACATTCTAGTTTTCTGTCTCAAGACGTGGGAATGTACATACGATAATAATTAAATAGAAATAGAAATATAACAGCTATCTTGCTTTATGCTTTCTTTTTTAAAAACTAAATATTCCTGTTTCTATTGATTCTTCTGCAAATGGGAGATAGCTAGGGCAGGCAGGAAGGTTTAGGCTCTCCTCAACGAGATCTGAGGAGGGCTCTGTACATGGCAAAGCCAAGAACAGCACAAACCGTGGCTCCAACACTCGCTCGGAGCCAAAATGTAGAGCTCTTCAGGTCAGCATGGGTAATATGCCTGAAAGAGAAAACAGAAATGAAGAGAAATGGGTTAAATTAATGTTTAGTTGCTTGCATTTATAACTATACTATTTATACAGTTATGTGGCTACAACTTAAAATGAATACAAATAAAACATTTAGTAACATTCTGTGGGGAAGATCGGGCTAAAACTGAAACAAGTTTAGTGGACAATGTTGCCTGAAAAGTGACAAACCAAAGAATTCAAATAGATATAAAAAATAAAAAGGTTAAATGTGGGATATGCAAACAGTTATTAAAAGGAAACACTAAAATGTTATAAAACTCAATCAAAGAAGAAAGATGACAATTTCAGACTGACAGATTGAGCACAAAGAAACTTTAAGAAGAGTAAATAGAGAGGAAAAGGGATCACTGTGTTGCAACTTAAAACTTGTGTGAGAATGAGAAACTGAATTGCTGCATGTCACAAGTTGCCAGTCAGATGAGGATTTGAGAAGCACGTAGAATGTGCAGGAAAGTGTTTAATTCACTCAATCAACCCAAAATCCACAAGCGTGTCCCCTTCGCCATGACAGTCTCAGGACCAGCCGTAACCTCTTTTCGTCATATGTGGTATATGGAAAGGGTATATCCCTTCTATTTGCATATTGCATGGTTTGCTGTTTATCAGAGGTCATTATAATCACTGCTAATCCTCAAATGAACATTTGTGTTGTATAAAGCACAAGGAGGTGGGCTTCCCCTACGTGAGAGTCCCCAGATTCTTGGTTCCAACAAAGGATTTTTTCTCATCTACCTAAATATCTTAGGGAGTTTTTTTCCTTGTCATTTCGCTTGTTCATTGGGGGGATTTGTGAGGCACTATACTTTGTAAAGCTCCTTTGGAACTATATTTTGTGAAAAGTGCTACACAAATAACCTGGACTGAATTGAAAAAGTATGCAAAAATGCTTGGTGACCCATCCAAAAATCTACAGCCCAACTCTGAAATGAGGCGACAGTCCACAGAACATCATAACTGCAGCAGCTCCATTGCCTAGGGCCTCTCCACAATGCATTTCAGCAGTGGCGTGTAACAGTCACTCCCACTAGCCACTTTGGCAGGTTGAATTTTATTTTAGTCTTCTCAAAAAGCATCTGACTCTACGCCACCACACATTACAGCGTTGCGCATTATAACCAATCACACACGATTATGTTGAGCTTATGAATGCAATGGCCAATCAGAGGCATTCAGAGTAGTCATTGCTGAAATGCAGGAGTTTTATTCAGTGCGCTCTCTTGCTGAATGAATTCTCCAGACCCGTGCAACAAAGCACAGATGTAGTGTAGACAGGTTCATTGGTTCATTGGTTTTCATTGGCATATATCGGAAGTTATCGGAGTACTTAAACTTGCGCTGAAATCAAATGTTCAAGTGCGTATGCACGGCAAAAATTGTGTATCATATGCGTGCGAAAAGTGCGTATTATATGCACGTCAAACACATGCGTATCATATGGTAGTGAAAAAGTGAAAGACAAAATAAATTTTTTCTTTTTTGCTCTTAGTGCAGCAATTTTTCCCCTACTCCACATTGTTAATGAATATTTAAACAGTGTTTCTCGGTCTAGTTTTTTTTTTTATCTTTTCAATTAATCTTATACACCCCTGCACCACTTTTATTATATGCAATAAGATGCTTCATGACTTCATGTTAATCAAAAAAAAAAACGAGCTTTACACACAATATTAGGGCTAGATATTTGATAATGTCCTATAGTGTTATACATTTCATGTAGTCTTGATTTGGGTGTGTACAGTGGTTATTTACATTTAAAAGGGTTGTAAAAGCAAAATTTTAGCACACCATAGTCAACTTTAAATCACATAAAACGTACTTTACCAACAACAAAATTGTGGCCAGTGAAAATGCTGAGTGGCTAGTAATTTTAGAAAACTATTAGCCACAGTGGCTGATGAGCAAAAAAGTTAATATAAAGCCCTGATTATGACTATATTGGTATAGTCAAAAGTTTATTAGCACATTATGCCAGGCCAAAACAAAAAGGTGAAATGAAAGAAGATTAATGTGAACCAGCATGAGAGTAATGAACAAAATGAAGAAGACAAGTAGATGAATAAAGATAAATGCAGAAGAGATGAGGAAAAAAAAAGAGGAAAAAAATGAAGCAAGATAAAACCATCCTAAGAACCTGCTAAAGACGACAGTGTAGAGTTTGGTCCGAACCGTCTGCACAAGCTCAGAGTTGAGGAAGTTCTGACACAGACAGAAGGTGCACCTGTTACAGGTACACATGCAGCGCAGACGCGCATGGCTGCCAACACACAGAAAAAGATACAAGTACATGACAGAAATGAGTCATTTCTAAGAAACAGGATATAGTGTATTTTTGAGTTAACAGATAAAGGGGAAAAAAGTGCAAGGATTGAGTGTAACATTCTCTGTTGTTTTGTTTCCACACTGAAGATGTCTTGCACAATGAGGAGAAAAAAAATGAGGAAAAATATTATTTAAATCACATGCTTGGGACTTCACAAACTGACTCACTTATGAGTAAACAACCTAACAATGTACTAGTTTTTTATTGTTATCTGCATATGGAAAAAAATACAATGAGAGATAAACAATAGTGGTAAATTAACTCTTTCCCCGCCAGCATTTTTTAAAAGAGTTGCCAGCCACCGCCAGCATTTTTGATCATTCACAAAAGTTTCATGGCCCCCAGATTATATTGCTGTATGAATATCTGAACATGCAATATATCAAAAGAAAGAACAAACCCTCTGCTTTTAAACAACAAAAACCCGTTTTATTCTAGCACTAACACTTGAATGTGTACGTTTCATAAAGAAAGCAACATTTTGAGCAAAAAGCTGAGAAAATCATGTTTTTGTCAAAGGCTACATCCAGATCGTATTCAGAACGATGATCAAAACATAGATGAGATCGAGTCTATCAAAACCCTCTAAAGGTTGCAGTCCTATACATTTGGCGGTTTTGATTTATATGGCGTTTATTGTTGATGTTCGCATTATTTTACGTGTGCATCAGCTTACGTATGCTATCGATTGTTTCTGCTTCTTCTTCACGTCTTTTGATCTGGAGATTCAGTACTCTTTCAGAAGATGCCAATAGCACCCCCTAACGTATAACAGTTAAAACGCGCAACGAAAAATTCTGTCAATGGCGGGGAAAAGAGTTAACAGAGATTTTAACAGAGAGAGATAGCAGAGAGAGTCAAAGTAATTTGTCTTAAAACACCCTAAAAAGAACTGATAAGCAGAGGCAAACTCCACGGTCCTTCAAATCTGTTAAAGTACCCTATAAATATTTTAATTGTGGATAATGTAAACACACTTACGGGTACACGGCCATGGTGGTGAGTTTGACGAAGATGTCTTTGCTAGGAGCCGCAGCTGTGTTACAGGTATAGGACTGAGGCGGAGGCATCTTGTGCTTGCGGCAGAATTCCAGTGGAGTCATACAGTATTGCTGCTTTGTTTCTGGAAGGTCAGACTTTGCGGCAATCAACATACATGGAGTCTTACTGTCCATAAAGTATTGCTGGGAAATGAGGTAAAACATGCATTTAGAACACATATATCAGAATTCATGCAGAATGTAGCATGTATAAAAGAAAAGAACAGTCATATCATAGACCTACCATAAAAGCTGTTTTAAACCCACCTGTTAACCATATTACAAATCCTTCACTGAAAACTGGGTTTTTTCATTGAAAAAAATTCTAATTTAAGACCGCAGGCGATACGTTCACAGAACGATCCTTTTGCGTATATTGAGCCGCTGGCCTCATGGGAGGTCTTTGATCCCATTTCTTTACAATATCTTACTGAAATTATTGCCACCCTCAAAACTTCATTCTGTCCTCATGATGTGATACACCCCCGGTACTTTAAATTGTTAACTAAGTCTGTTGGCCCTGGTATGTTATCCTTTATGAATACACTTGATGGCTGCTCTGTCAAGTCCTCGTCGTCAGTTAGGAACCTGGGTGTGCTCTTTGATACCAATCTCTCATCTGAAAGCCATGTTTCTAGCATCTGTAAAACTGCATTCTACCATCTTAAAAATATATCTAAATTACGGCATATGCTTTCAATGCAAAATGCTGAACAGTTAGTTAACGCGTTCATGACCTCAAGGCTAGATTATTGTAATGCTCTACTG
Organism: Rhinogobio ventralis; assembly: GCA_039654625.1. NCBI lineage: Eukaryota > Metazoa > Chordata > Actinopteri > Cypriniformes > Gobionidae > Rhinogobio > Rhinogobio ventralis. Next base: position 18,772,792 of record CM077205.1, on the reverse strand, counting down.
GGTGGTTGCCCTGCTCGCTTAATAAATAAACTGCAGCTGGTCCAAAACGCAGCAGCTCGAGTTCTTACTAGAACCAGGAAGTATGACCATATTAGCCCGGTTCTGTCAACACTGCACTGGCTCCCTATTAAACATCGCATACATTTTAAAATCTTGCTTATTACTTACAAATCACTAAATGGTTTAGCTCCCCAGTACTTGAGCGAGCTCTTAACGCATTATACTCCATCACGTCTATTGCGGTCTCAAAACTCTGGCCAGTTGATAATACCTAGAATATCAAAATCAACTGCAGGCGGTCGATCCTTTTCCTATTTAGCACCCAAACTCTGGAACAGCCTTCCTAGCATTGTTCGGGAAGCAGACACACTCTGTCAGTTTAAATCTAGACTAAAAACGCATCTCTTTACTATGGCATACACATAAAACATTTTAATTTATATTTTATTCAAATTGTTAGGCTGCATTAACTAGGTCAGCCGGAACCGGGAACACTTCCCATAACACCTGATGTACTCGTTACATCATAAGAGGAATGGCATCTACGCTAATGTTAGTCTCTCTGTTTATCCCGAGGTTTACTGCAGTCAGCCGGATCCGGGCCGTATCCAGATCAGATGGTGGACCAGTGCCCAGACATTACCAACGCATCCCTGAAGTGTCTGCAGAGACCGTGTCAATTAGTCTACCCTCTGAAATTGCTCATCGACATGGCATCCTCAATGGATCCATCTCCGGCGTGATGACTCCGATATTTCGAATATTCCTATTTAATAATTGTTTAATTGACACGCCATCCTCAATAAACCCGGTGTGATGCCTCCGATCTTTCGAATAATCCAATCTAATATTACTTCTGACCTATAAGGCTGCCAAAATAATAAACATACACTGTTTGTTAATTGGCCAGAGGAGAACTGGCACCCCGACTGAGCCTGGTTTCTCCCAAGGTTTATTTTTCTCCATTAGGACACCTGATGGAGTTTTGGTTCCTTGCCACTGTCGCCTCTGGCTTGCTCAGTTGGGGACACAAAATTTTCAAATAAATATCCAAATAAATTTAATTACTAAACTAAATTATATCAACTACATTACTTGAATATATATGATAATTGAAATGAGCTAATGACATCACCGCATTGTAAAAAGCGCTATATAAATAAAGTTGACTTGACTTGACTTGACTAAATGTTTACTGACTGGTACAGTTCCTACTTGCCTGAAAGTAGCAACTGTTACTCCTCTACTCAAGAAGCCTTAATTAGACACATCTGTTTTAAATAATTATCGTCCAATTTCTGTGGTTCCTTTCGTCGCTAAGGTGCTGGAAAAAGTTGTGATGTGCCAACAGCTTAATTTTACATTTTTAAATAAGATTCAAATTTCTGAAGTCTTCCAGTCAGGATTTAAGCCCTTTCACAGCACTGAATCTGATTTGTTGAGAGTGTTAAACAATATTTTTGTTGCTACTGATGCTTGTGATTGTAGTACTCCTAGACTTATCTGCAGCCTTAAATACTGTCGATCACTTATTGCTTTTATCTATATTGCTTTTATCTAGATTAGAATCCCTTGTGGGGCTAAAAGGTTCAGTTCTTAATTGGTTTAAATCTTATTTATTTTATATATTTTATATACTTATATATTTTCCTGTCTTGGCGAGGTTAAACTCTGGTTAACCAATAACTTAAAATAATTCCAAGACCGAGGTTATAATTTTTGGTTCAACTGACAATAAATTCGCCCTGGGAAATTTGTCAGTGTTTAATTCGAATTGTGTACGGAACCTTGGTGTTTTTCTAGATAGCCGGTTAACCTTAGACAAACATGTGTCCTCTGTCGTTGCCTCTAGCTTTTTTCAGCTTTGTTTACTTTAGAAAATAAAACATTTTCTTTCTGAAAAGTCTCTTGAGATAGCAATTCACGCATTTATAACCTCACGTTTGGATTATTGCGATTCTCTGTTCTACGGTATTTCTAAGTCCCAGGTAGCTCGACTTCAACTGGTTCAAAATGCTGCTGCCAAACTTCTCAAAAATGGTTGCAAATATCATCATGTCACTCCCTTTTTGCGAGCTCTACATTGACTTCTAGTTCAATATAAATTAAATTATTTTATTTGTGTATAAATGCTTTCATAACCTTGGTCCAAACTACCTCTCTGATCTACTGTGTCCCTACAACCCTCCTAGAAGTGTAAGATCAGGTAATCTTAATTTATTAAGAGTCCCTTGCTCAAGGCTAAAACGCAGAGGAGATGGAGCCTTTTCGGTGGTGGGGCCTTGATTATGGAATAGCCTACCAGTCCAACTTAGAGTAGCTCCCTCTCTATCTGTTTTTAAAACTCTTCTTAAAACTAATTTGTTTTCTTTAGCTTTTAACATGTTTATTATCGCTCTCTGCTATGTATTTGTTTACTTTTCTCATGTACAGCATTTTGGTCAGCCTTGTGACTGTTTTAAATGTGCTTTAAAAATAAACTGAAACTGAAGGAACATTACCAAAAATGTGAACTTATTGCTCTCTCTTTAAATATTATTATTAAACAGACAGCATAGGGGCCCTATTTTAAAGATCTGAGCGCATGGTCTGAAGCGCATAGCGCAGGTTCACTTAGGGCGTGTTCGAATCTACTTTTGCTAGTTTAACGACGGAAAAAGCGGTCAGCACACCAGGCACATGGCCCAAAAGGGTTGTACCTAGTCTCTTAACGAGTCATGGGTGTGTTTTGGCCGTAACTATTACTAACGCGCCCTTTAAATAACACAAAAAAATACTGTGCTATTGACTTGAGACCAGGTTTTTGTTGGTCACTGGTGCAGTCGATTTCAGTTGACTCAAAATAGCAACGCGCCAACAATGCGCCTGAACACACCTTGTTTTCAGACCAGCATGCCCATGGGTAAACAGATGGGCATGAGTGCATTTGCTATTTAAACAACGTGGCGCTGGACGTGAAAATTATATCTGCGTCGGGCTGAAACTAGCAAAAATTGCACCAGGTGTATTATAGGGCCCTCGTATCAGCTTTGCTTTTTCTTTAGATAGAAAAAAAAATTACATCAAAGTGTAAAACAACAATACTGTGAACAACAGTGTCAGAATAGCAAACCTTGAAGATTTGTGCGCAGTACTCAAAAGAGCAGGGGTTGCTGACATCATAGATCAGACACACAATGTCACAGGAAAGTTCGGTCTCAGACAGGAAATCAAAATCTGGAAAGACTTCATGGAGCTGAAAGAAAAACATAGGAACTTTGAACAGTTTAAAGATTCAGTTTACTTTGAGAAACTGATAAATAGTACAAATAATGATAAATAGTGAAATAAATAAATTCTCTGGATTCAGGAACTGTAATAGAGTGGTGAAGGGAAGACCTCAAAACCCGGAAGACTAATACGCCTGTGGTTTCCTCAAGATTTCCCTGTGGGGTTTTATACAGGGGTTTTTCAATTTATGAGTAAAATAAGGACTGTGGTAAATATAACTTGATGACTTGGACGTTTTGCTCTACAACATAAATTACACACACACATAGTGAAAACATGAATTTTGAAGCTGTTCTGTTTATCTAGATAAGAGTGTTTGGGGTGTGAGTGTGTTGCAGTTTACGTAGTAGAGCAAAACATTCAAGAATCGTCAAGTTCTCTCAGACCTAATTTTACTTACAAATTGAAAAAAAAAACCCATTTTAAAACCCTATAGTAAAATCTTGAGGGAACCAGCGGGCAAATTAGTCTTCTGGGTTTTGATGTCATCCCTGCTCCACTCTATATAGTTTTCTAACAGAGTGTCCAGAATTAGTGTAAAAAAATTCTGAAAAAAAAAAAACCCTCTAATGTGTAAGATTCTGTAAGGCAACTATTTACCAACAAGTACTTCTCCTGTCCGTACACATGTGCTGTGGTGATTGCATAATATGATTTATGCTCTTCTCTTATTGTCCTTTGACACTGTGAGGAACAGACAGTAAATAAACATCTTGAAAAAAAACAGCAATCAATGTCACATCAATCAAATTTTTTGATGAATAAAATGCAAATGATACCATCAGAAATACCACAGATGAGCATGTAAAATGTTTCAAAATCATGTTGCTGTTGTTCCTCTGATGAAATCTAAAACTGCGCAAGAACTGAACTATGAACAAATGACTACTTCATATTCGTACTATGAATGAACAACAATGGTATATTTATAAATTAACATTAACCTATAATAAATCCTGTAAACTCTCCACTGTTAATCAATCCATAATGCATTAACTTCGTTGTAAAGTGTTACCCAAACTGCTTTTTTAATTCCATAATAAAACTAGCAATATACAGACAGGATACTTATTTGAAGGCAAGCGGTCTGTATAATTTTTCATTTAATTAAAGTGTTTTTCTTGTAACTGACCACAAGGTTTCTGCCGAGGAAGCCCTGCAGGAAACCAGTTTTGCCACTTCCAGTTAGTCCAAACACATGACAGCGAAATACATTCCGTTGCGTCTGTTTCTTCTGAAGGTCGAGCTTCTTATCACGGGTCACTAGCATGTGAAAATACATTCAATCAGTACAGGTGTCATAATAATCTTTTATGAATTTTAAAACAGTCATTGAACTGAACTGAATCAACGCTGAACTGACTTAAGCTGAACACTACTGTCTTTTTTTAGAACTGTTTGCATCATTGATCATTATTTTCCTGTTTATCAATGTAAAGCTGCTCTAAAACAATCTATATTGTATAAAGCGCTATATAAATAAAGGTGCATAATGATTAAATGATGTAGAGTTCAATTTGGCAGTAAAGCAGCTCTAAAAAAAATGAATAAAATAGTGTCACTGTTCAGCTGAAGTCAGTTCAGTGTTGATTTAGTTCCGATGTAAAGATTATTAAATTAGTTAATTTAATCTATAAAGAAGTTCTGCAGAAAACAGTGGCGTCATCATCCAGCTCAGTTGTTCTCATCCAATAGTTTCAGTGCAGTCAAATCAATAATATTGTTGAATATTATGAGTCCCCAACTAAGCAAGCCAGAGGCGACAGTGGCAAGGAACCCAAACTCCATCAGGTGACAGAATAGAGAAAAAACCTCGGGAGAAACCAGGCACAGTCGGGGGGGCCAGTTCTCCTCTGACCAAACGAAGCAACAGGGTGTGATTTAATTCCAGGTTGCATGACAGACTGTGTCACAATTTATGAATTTTGCAACACTGATTCTGTTATTTTCCTGTATGTTATTGTGAAGCTGCTTTGAAACAGCTGCATTGTATAAAGCGCTGTATAAATAAAGGTGACTTGACTTGAGCGCATGGACGTAGATTACGCGGGGGATGGGGGGACGTGTCCCCCGCACTTTTAATAAAATATACATTCGCCCCCCGCACTTTTACCGGGTCTCACTGGTTGTAGTCGACCTGCTCCGAGCGGTTTACTCGTACCACTCTTACTGGCCTACGTCTGTTACATGGGCAAGTGTATTTACGTAGAAGCCAATGTGAATAAATCTAGATTTAAATTCAAAGACACAAAATAATCTATGCATGACCTGTTATTTTATTCGTATCCAAAAATCTGGCGATCTGAACACTAACACTCTTATGCAACTCACTCTAATTCATACTCTCTCCCAGAAAGTCCAAAACGGATTCGTAGAATACCCTGGTATGTTCAAGTGGCAACCTCCTCCAGTTTCTCTTGAAGCCAATACAGAAATGACTTAAACTTCAATTCATCGACCGGCCACTAGAGACAGGCTCCAGAAGGGAGCAGAATCTCATTGAGCCCCATGTTAAAATGTCCAACTTTACAGCAGAAAAAAAACATGTTTACAGCCTGGTACAAATTGTGGTTTTGGTCTATATATCTAATTTTGCCCTTCATGACAACTGTGATTTTTTTTATAGCTCATTCATTTACATTATATAAAGCCTTAAAGTTCTGTATAATTAATACTTTGAGTGAAAGGTGGATAGCCATTTATCTGCTGTCTGTTAGTCAAGTCAACTTTATTTATATAGCGCTTTTTATAATGCAGATTGTTTCAAAGCAGCTTCACAGTGTTAAACAGGAAAATAATGCAACCGATTTTCTCTGGAGAAAATGGTGATGTTTTCAACATTGATAATAATCATAAATGTTTCTTAAGCATCAAATCGTCATATTATTATGATTTCTGAAGGATCATGTGACACTGAAGACTGGAGTAATGATGCTGAAAATTCAGCTTTGATCACAGGAATAATTTTTTTTTACTATATATTCACATAGATAACAGCTGCTTTACATTTTTTTTTTTACATTGCATAAAATCCATGGGGACTTGCACAAGTGTTTGTAGTAAACCAATCATAACATTGGCATAAAATATAAGGAAACAATATTATAGATATTAGTGGTTATTGTTCAGCAGTGTATTTTATATCTTACCGAATTAAAAGCAAGAGCTGAAATAAATAAAATCTGTCAATTAGACAAAGGCTACACCTGACATTTCTGTCCCCCTCACTTCTGAAAAGATGGCTACGCCCCTGCTTGAGTGGATTTCTGCATCTGCAATTACCATAACCACAGGAGGGCTCAGTGACTCATGAACAGGTCACCCAAATATAAAAATGCTGGGATTATTTTTTAAACTCCTTTTCAAGCTTACATGTCCAAGATGGAATTTTTGCATATTCAAGTATACAGACCTTTTGCTCAAAATATAGAGTAGTATTTACATATGTAATGTATGTATGTTATATAGATGGCCGGTTCTAGACATTTGGAGGCCCTAGGCAAAATTTATGTTGGAGGTCAGCCCACCACACCCCTCAACAAATATGATTCTATCAAAAATCTTTCATAAATATGAAAGATACGATTAAAATCTGATTATTTTTACTTACTTATATTATATTACCATATTAATACAATTTTAACCAAGGTAATCTCTTATTTGTTTGTTGAGGATGCTATTGTGGCCATAATTTGTTTTAATTTATTTTTTAATTTATAGATTTTTCCAGTAATTTGTTCAGTAACTTATTACCAGTTCCTGGACACCATTTCAGTAAATTAACATCAGTGCCTTTATAATTTATTCCTAGATGGGTATTGACAGGATTTCCCCCTACCATCGAACCAATATAGATATCGTCATATTATGTATTGCAGTGCAATACCTTGAATATGCACTATACACACAAATCAACTGCTAGTGGATGTGCAAGAAACAAACTACAAAGCAGAAAAATAGTTAATTGCATGCTTATTTTTTCAATAAATATAACTACAACAGGCATATTTATGATTTGAAAACTGAAATTAAGTATTATGTTAGAGCAGTAATGTAAAGATCAGCAGAATTTATACAAACAGTTGAGGCCCTTTTTTGAAACATTAAACATATGTTTGCTCTTAGAAAAATGTGTTTGCTCTTTGACTTTGAACAAAAACTTCTTTACTTTTATATATTATAAGTATTTTGTATGTCAGTCATTGTATGCGCAAATTCAAAGTGTAATAGTTACACTTTGGATGTGTTGGCGGAGCTCATGCTCTTCTAAACTCGTAATGACTCGTAATCCCGAAATGACACGGATCGATAAAACAAGTTTATTTTTAGAATACATTACAAACACTCCAAAATAGATGATGACAACTCACACCTACATTACGAGCTTCACTTCTTTGCATGCCTGTTTAGCTTTTCACTTAGCAGCCCTCGAAGGATGTGTTTGTTTCTGTGCCATCATAATTAACTTACTTAATTACATAATTAACTAACTTTAAATACATTCAGAAGGTGGGAACCATTTTGAAACGGTGACATTAATTGGTTTCTTTACAGGTGAGTGACAATTCATCTGTATACAATGGACAAAGAGCCTAGTCTTATGCTTCTCGTCTTGATTGGTGGACTAGCATATAGGGGGATGTTACGGTTATGGCGGCCCTGCCTCAAAGCCAGAGGCCCTAGCCAATTCCCTACTCTGACTATGAGTAGCACTGGCCCTGGTTATATAACAAATATATGTCTTTAAACGTACCTGTTATGGCAGACGCCTGAGACTCCTGCTCAGCAATAATGGAGTAACCAAGGTAGCCAAGATATTCTAGACATCGCTGGACATCCAGGTACGTTGTTAACCTGCAAAAAAAGACACTGATAATTGATAAACTGATGAATCACTTCAAAACCACACAGACAGTAATGAACAACAGGGTAGCATTCCAGTGATCAACAGATTCATTCTACTGTTCAAAACACACCATTACTTTCACAACATTAAGGACAACTATAAATCTTGAACTGAGACACGTTTGATACACACGTCCACTGAGAGAGATAGCCTTGATATGTGATCCAGCCCTGGTCATTAGTGCAGACCGTATTGTTCACATCCAGTCCCCAGGGGACATAGGGGAAAACATCGAACAGATCCATAAGCTCTTCAGGGGACAAAGCACAGTCTCTGTCCTAAAGCAGATACAAACAAACTTCAGTAAATACAAGATACAAATGATCATCCAGAAAACAGCAACTGAAGCCTCTTATAATTAAGCCTGTCACTATATTTGTGACAGACATTTTAATTACATGGTATATTACATTAATTAATATTTTAAAAGAGTAAAATAGGATCATTTTAGGATAGTCTGAGGAAGTCAACCACTTGTACCTTATCATGTTTATCAAAGACGCCCTGTAGAAACAGGTAAGCATTGTGATTGAGCTCTGTGGTGCAGTCCGGTGGTATTTTTAACCTGTAGGAACGTAAACATTGAGTCGGATGTTGATAACTGTAAGATTAGCAGATTAGTACAGTTGGATTAAAATGGGATTGCCGAAAAGTCTCTAATGGGGAGCATTCAAAGCAGATTAAGAAAATTCCAGGTAAGGAGAGTTCATGCCTGATTTTAATTACTGTAAGGGAGCAGTTATTCAAAACATTAAGATTATATTATATTATTGTGGCGAGGGGGGCGTGGTTTCGCGAGGTCTGCACAGACGGAGGGAGTCACGAGACGAGCGGTGAGAAAGTAGGTCAAGTGCATGATGATAAACACCTGTGTCTGATTGCAGTGATTGGCGCAGAGAGACCGGTTAAAAGCCACGCAGGAGCAGAGTGAAGGGGGAGAGAGAGAAGCTGGGAACTCGTGGGGAGGAACAAAGTGAGCCGGAAGACGGAGAAAACGCAGACAGAGACGAATCGAGAGGACTTTGAGTGTTCATTTGAATGAGTGCGCGTGGCGCCAGTTTATGTTATGTTTTGAGTTGAAAATAAAGCCCACGAGTTCCAGCTTATCGCCGACCCTGCCTTCTTCCTTTCCTCCACAAAACGAACATTGTTACAATTATATCTGTACTATTTATCAGTTTCTCAAAAAATATATTCTGTGCACTCACGTCACATGTAATAAATTGATCAAAATAATTTATTACCCAGTAACAAAATCTGCATTTCAAAAAGACCTAGTAAATTGATCTGTATTTCAAACCTGAGGAATATAAATATACAGTATGTTCTAACCAACAGAAAATTTACAGAAGTCTCACATTTACACAAGCCAAATTAATAGAAATCAGAAATGAGGTCAAATAAGACACTGCTGCTTCCTCCTATGACAAGAGAATGTGACTTGCTGAAAGAGTGACTGATGGGAAGTGGTTGTTCTTACGGAGGAAACAGGTAGTCCTGATGCAGCTCAAGATCGTCATCATATCCAAACCTCCGCAGTACCGTCCACGTGGTCTCATGCCTTCCCCTTTGGATGAAGAGAGTATGTAGAAAAAGGAAACCTGTGGAAAAAAAAACAATCGCCATGATGATCGATTTGAATCAAGAAGCCCCGGATATTCCTTTCTTTCCTGAGCAAACACAGGGCTGTATGCAAATGTTGAGATTCACAAATGCAGCCTTACCTTTGAGAGTGAGTCCATTGTCATGCACTCCATCCGTCAGGTTTTTACTTACAACATTTTTTACATCCTCTAGGGCTTGTGGAGCTAGTGGGGTGTTGAAACAGGTCCTCTAAAAATAAGAATCAAACAATGACATTGAATACACATATAGTTCACCCAAAAATGACAATTCTGTCATCATTTACTCACCATCAAGACATTACAAACCCACAAGAATTCAGTTAACCTTCGAAACAAAAATTAAGACATTTTTAATAAAGACTGAGAGCTTTCTCTCTCACCACTGAAAGTCAATTTCCCCAAAACTTCCATATCCATATGACAAACTGACAGGCTTTTATTATAAACATTGATCAGCACATATACATAGAGCACATAAAATATCCATATTTCATATTTTTCCTCCTTCATAGTTTCATTTTGTGTTTCGAAGATGAACAAAAGTGTGTGTGAAATAACAAGATAGTGAGTAACTGATTAAAGAACATTTTAGGGTGATTATATGGTTATGGTTTGACTTAAAGCAAAATATCTTAGTTAGATTGTCTTCTTTAAGGTAAAGACCAACAAATGGTAGTTTAAGTGTATAATAAATATGAAAACATGTCCTTAGGAGACAAAGACGACTACATTCACAAATAGACTACCATGACCAAAACACCACATACATTTGTTGATTTCAAAACCACTGGCATTTACAGGAGGTTGTGATACAATATATATGATACAATATGGATGCAGGTATTTTCTCCTATTCTCCCATTACAATTCTTCTTAATGTTGTCAGAGTGGTTCAGTTCTTGTCTTTGTGGAGGTCAGTTAAGCTCTTTCTCACCAGAGTAAACATTTTCATTATGAACCTAACATAATGTTATGCAGGAGCAGAAAAGGGCTCTACCTAAACTGTTGTAACAAACAGGAAGCAAACAATTTCCTAAAAAATCAGTATATAACCCTGTTAATTAGAAGGGGGTGTCCACATAGTGTCATGCACCCTAAAAGGACATGAATATACCATACACAGCAGGTATCTCACCTGAAAAAATGTGAGCTCATAATCATTGAGGACACCATTGTTGTCCAAATCTGACACCTTAAAGATTCGTGTCAATGCTCGAACACAGGCAGACCTCATCTGTGAACCAAAAAAAAACAAACCTTAAACTTCAAATACATGAAGTACTGTATGGCTTAAGCAACTACATATTAAAATGCATTCATACACAAAGATGTGCAGACCTCTTTCTTCTCTGGACAGTAGAGTGGCCCTGTAGGGTGAAGGACAGCCTTCTGTGCATAGTAAAACAACTCTGAAATATTCTTTAGATTCTTGGCTGAACACTATAAAAGAGGTAGAAAAGATGCAAATTAAACATTAAAGGTCTGGTTTCACAGACAAGGCTTAGATTAAGCCAGACGTAGGCCTTAAGCCTTGTCTGTGAAACCGGGCATAAATGTTCTACACAATCAAAGAAAATATAGGAATACAGGAGTGATTTAAACTTCCAGATCAGATTAAGCTATTTGCAAATCTGACAACTAGAGATGGGACTTCAGCTTAATTAATTAACAAAAAAGCATAGATATTATGTACACCACCTTTTTTTTTACCATAAATTATTTTCTTATACATCCCTGACTTTGCCTTGCAACTTACACTCCACTTCGATCTAGCTGGAGATTATTGAGGACTTCAAAAGTACCTAAAAATTGGTGGAGATTATGGGGAGTGGCATAATCATGCCCTTGGAATTTATTTATTTTACTGTAATCCACACAGCATACAGACTATAATCTGAATGCACATGACCTATTTGATGGGTAAAGGAGACGTAATGATAAGGAGACATTCAGCTGCTCAACACACAGATAAATATGAGTATGCATGGCTTGACATACCTCCACACAAGTCTCTATCTCTGTGTATTTGTTCATGATGGGAAGGACAGTCTCCATACTGCTGTGTTCAACCAGATCAGATTTATTTCCCACAAGGATCAGAGGAACCCTTAAACAAATGTGCACACACACACACAATTTAAAATATATATATAATTGAATGTCATAACAGGATCTTTCTGTAACTTCCTGTAAATTAATATCTTTTACAACAGAAATGAATCAACACTGAATTTACTTAAAATGGAAAATAACATTATTTTCCTGTTATCAGTGTAAAGCTGCTTTGAAACAAGCTGTATTGTAAAAAGCGCTATATAAATAAAGGTGACTTGACTTGACGATTTCTCTCTGTTGACATATACAGGGCTTCTCCAATAATTTCATCCATTTAAACCAGTGGTTCTCAAAAAAATATATTTTCTATGCCGGACTTGTTCAGACGATGCAAAGTCAACAGTCTGAACAAGACAGATTCAGAGGAATTTTCATTTGGTGCCATATTACAGTATAAAGGCAGAGAGCCAACCGCAAATAACGCACTTAAATGCATTTGCCACGGATATTTTCTTTTTTTTCTTTTCTTGCGGATCTCCCGTGCCCTCCCCCACATTTTGAGAACAACTGATTCAAACCCTGCCCTAGCAAGTTCGCGTTCATCTGCCTCCATTTATGAGTGCACTTCAAAATCCAATCAACAACCAATGCATAGAACCAAGTTCCCACTCTAAATTGTTATTTACTCTACATTATCCACTATTTCCATTTCATTGTGACTTTAAGCAATAAAGTATGAAAGGCTGAGCAACCATGAATATAAAGGGCGTTGTTTATTTTTTGTTTTGATACTGCCACTTTGAATGTGAAATGACCAACAGTCACACAAGGTTTGGCAAACTTTGGGCCTCATTCATGAAATACACAAAATTGTGTGTAAAGCATCTGAATGTTGCATGTCCTTTTAGGCAAACTGATGACAATGCATTCTTATAACACCATTTACCATAAAAACATATAATAAATGATTAGTTAACAAATTAGTTCAGTGTGAAAAATACATTTCAATGATAAACAAAAATGACTAAAAAGCACCACATAGTCCACTTTCCTTTTTATTATAGTTTACTATTAATATGAGTACCAGTAGTATTTGTCTGCAAGGTTAATACTTTTATTGAATCATTTCTGTTACTATAATGGCATATGGCCAATCTTGGTCTCTTTTGTATTTATGCAATATACTGGAGCCAAATCTGAGAAAGTTCAGAAAATCCCACAGCACACAATGCAGCACACTGAACCACTAATACCAGCAGGTCCCTACCTGCTATCTTTGTCTGTTCTCTCATTTATCAGGGGAATCCAGTGACTTGTCACCTGTGACAATGACATTATTTATGAAAGACTTGTTCACACCAAAAATGATAATTATAACTATAACAATAACTATAAAGTTTTAATAATCATTTTAATTATATCAGAATCCACACCACAACTATAACAATAACAACAGAGAAGAACAATATTGTTATAATTACTTTCAGAATGATTTTTACCAGCTAAGAAATAATAAAAACATTGACAGCCAACTAGAATCCACCCGACTTTAAAGAGCTTGAGCATTTAAAGTGGCATACAACGTACCTGCAGCATAACTACTTATAATAAATGAGTTGGTATGGATGCTAATATAGTGTTGTATATATATATATATAGTTTTTATGCTTGATGTGATCGGGCCTTTACATGTCCCATGCAAGAGCAAGTAAAATATATAAATTGTAAATTGTATTATCAGACAGATTTGGAAATCATGAATTAAATCACTGAATATTCTAATAAATGATTAAGTTACTCTGACTTACAGCATGAAGACTAGTTTATATGATCAAGTTCTCTCACCTTCTCAATAGACTTCTTGTTGTTCACTGAGTAGACTATACATATGACATTGGCCTAAAAAGGGACGCAAATATCATTTCTCTGAAGATATCAACAACAACAAAAAATCACTTTGAGTGTTGTGAATCCACATCTTACCTTTGATATCTCTTGATACAGTTGTTCATCTGTCTGTTCAGCTTCTGTGTATATTTAAAAAGACATTGTTATCTCCTGTTCATTAAATAATAATAATTAAAATATTTACTCACATTTTTTTTTTTTTTTTTAAAAAGGCAGATGTCTTTGTGTAAATAGTGTTAAATGCATAGTGCAAATAGTGACAGACATAGTGTAATGTAGTATGTTATAAAACATTATGCAATAATAACAACAACATATTCCGTTAATATATTATAATTATTAAAATCATAAATGGATGCTGCCTTATTCGACCCTTACTTGTCCTTATCCCTAAAGTCTTCCCCTTACACCAACCCCTAACGCACCCTTTGTCACAAGATGGGCTATTGGCACTATTTGCTGTGCAATTTGCTGTGTAAATTGACACTATAAAAAGAAAGTCAGTAATGTTGTGCTTTTGCTATCATATACATCATCAATATATCAGTATCGGCCATTGATTGAACTATATTAGATTGCCACTAATTGAAATGCTGGTTTAATACCCGAGTAGTCTACTATATGAGTGGGGACTCTCTCTGGTGTGACATCTGCTGGTATAGTGATCTCCTCAGCTCTGTAAGGAACCTATTATGACAAAAACATCCATACTGACAACAAACACAGACACTGATGCAAATAATGAAGTGAGAATAATAATTTTTACAGAGACTGTAATAAAAATAATAATACGTACCACAGCCGGGAACTCCTCACTGACCAATGACATGATCAGGGATGTCTTCCCCACTTTGGCTGTTTATACACACAGACAAATAAAAGAGCATGACCAGATTCCTTATCTCCACAGATCAACTTGATCAAACCTGAAATCCTTACCATAATGTAGACACGAGAATTCCACATGCTGTTTTAATTTATATTTTAGTGCTTTCATAATATGTTACAGGCTACCAGGTCTACACTGAAGTCAGATGAAAACAGTCATAAAACTCAGAAATAACAGACATTCTTTGCAGAGCTCAGATAGGCAATTACATTTGAGTTTGGCAAACTACAATATTTACCAACCTTTTGCATTCCATAAAAAACCTGTCACAGCTGAACCTATTCTTCCTTTTATTTTAAACATGTCTTCATGGACCACAACAGGTCTTCTTCAATGTTTTAGGAGTCAGAACCCATAAAGTTATTATTTTTGACCATTGTATTTTGCAAATGCTGCCTACCTAGAGAGCTTTTCTAAAAGATAGTGTGCCTGCTTAGACAAAATTCTATGTAGTGGGCGGTCTACCTAGACCTATGGTTAATGTTACCTTTATGAAGCAATGCGCATCATTACAAGAACAGGTTATAACAGCCTGCAATGACAGTACAGTAACCTTGGCATCAGCCATAAACGCGATTTTATCGCAATGCAATGATTTCAAACATTTCTATCGCCTATAAGCTCAATCTTTTAGTGGAAGAGTGTAGGCTAAGGTTACATGTTAATTTGATTTTAAGATTCATTTATTTTAAGGTTATCGGTCGTTTCGTAACAAACAAGGACACATTCGTATTAATAAGAGACTTACGTTCTCCAACCAGCAGAATCCTCACGTCTTTTCGCATTTTTCCCACTTCTGAAACCAGATCGCATTTACCCGATTATAATCGTCAGGACTTTACAGGCGTTCACAGCAATCCACATCAAACTTCACACTAAATAAGCTTGACATTATGGAACAAAACAAGTTTATTTTTAAAATCATGGGGCGATACTACGTTTCTAGATTATATAAACACCGGTATCTATTGGCGTTAACGGAGCGAGCCTAAAGTGATGGAGTGGGGACACTCAGCGGCTGTTGTTAACTGGTGTAGATGTAACGTACACACGCCTCCTTCTGACCTCCAACATGCCTACGGGTCTCACAGAGGGACAAACAGAAAACGTTTTGTAGATACATTCCATCGAGAATCTTTTGTGCCATTGAGATATATCAACAATTAACAGTACATTTACATTTATTTACATGTAGGCCTAATTCATTAACCTTAACCCAAAGCGTTCACAGTCTGGTTCACTATCTTTGTGGGGACTCTCCATAGACGTAATGGTTTTTATACTGTACAAACTGTATATTCTATCCCCTTACACTAACCCTACCCCTAAACCTACCCATCAAACAAAACTTTATGCATTTTTACATTTAAAAAAAACTAATTCTGTATGATTTATATAAGCTTGTCTCCTCATGGGGACCTCAATGTGACACGAGTCCCCATGAGTCTGTGTGCATTCAGGTTAAAGTCCACACCTGAATAGAAAAACATAAACATGACCACACACACACACACACTAAGGTGACCAAACGTTTTCCGGGACAGTCCCGGTTTTTTGGTGTTCTGTCCCCGACTGGAGATGTCCCTGGAAATGTCCCCGTTTTACAGCTCGTTCAAAACAACCCGCAGATAGTCCTGATGCATACTTTTCAGTTGGCCAAGATTTCTAAAAATCCTTTCTTTGTATTGGTCTTAAATAATATTCTAATTTTCTGAGATACTGAATTTGGGATTTTCGAAATTAAAAGAAATAAACATTTGAAATACATCAGTCTGTGTGTAATGGATGAATATAATATACAAGTTTCACTTTTTGAATGGAATTAGTGAAATAAATCAACTTTTTGATGATATTCTAATTATATGACCAGCACCTGAACTGCAAAAAAACGCCCAACCACCATACAGCAGTCTGCTGGTTATAGGAGCAATTGTGTAGTGATTATTTTCACTAGCAGATGGCGCTGTGAGATACGCTGACTCACTTGGTCGCGCGCTACTACTTCATGAAGAACGTAACCGAGAGCAGAGCGCCATTATCGTCAAATATCAAAAGAAACATCGTTATCGCTTTCAAGGTAGTAACATACACTAACTATTCATGTTAAATCAAAGTAATACTGTATGTGCTTTATAACAGAGCCTTAACAGGGTGCGGGATTGTTTTGTCCCCAAAAGTTCCGCAGTCACAAAGCAGTGATTACTGCACATCTTAACTATTAAAAAACCCTAAACAATTAACGTTACACTTGCAACAAATACATGTGCAGAATACACATACTTTCTGCTTAAAATAAGCCTAAAATGCAAAATAACAAGACTAATTAAGGATAGTAAGTTATTTTCAAGCACAAACATAACAAAACATTTGAAGTAAAAAAAAAAACTAATTTATATTTTTGTGAAAATTAAAATATTAAATACAATTATTTGTTTTTGTTAAGTCATGTTATAATATTGTTTTGAACTGCTTGTTATTTACAATGGTTACTATTATCTGTTTTTATTGTTTTTGCGGGTGCGTTGAATTGTATTAAATCCAGACCAAAAATTCTAATAATCAAACTAAATCATATTTATTAATGTTAATAATAATATAGGGAGCCCACAACAACAACAACAAAAATTAAAAAATGTATTGTCCCTGTTTTTAAAAAGATAATAACAAATGAGATTTTAGTGATATTTTGACCACTCAAATAAGAAATGTCCCCGGTTTCCATTTCAGAAATCTGGTCACCTTAACACACGCACACGCACACGCACACACACACACACACATACATTTTAAATGAGCCAACCATATTGGCAGCATCACAAATCAAAAGTATAAATAACCAGGAAAGCACCAAAACGGTGTGTTGAGTGGTTTTCAGTCTGGTCAGATGGCAGAGCTGGTTGAAGCTTGCTTGCTTATGTATGTATGTAGCAACCTATTTATCTATTTTCAGGTCATCTTTATTTATATAGCACATTATATAAATCAGCTTTACAGTGATAAAGGGAAAATGATTCAATGATGCAAACAGTTCATTCTGGCTGCTCTAAAAGAGAAAAGTGTCACTGTTCAGTGAAGTCAGTTCAGTGTTGATTCAGTTCTGTAAAGATCATCAATTAGTTAATTAGTTAATTTCATATATAAAG
Source organism: Rhinogobio ventralis (assembly GCA_039654625.1). Lineage (NCBI taxonomy): Eukaryota > Metazoa > Chordata > Actinopteri > Cypriniformes > Gobionidae > Rhinogobio > Rhinogobio ventralis. Next base: position 18,754,996 of record CM077205.1, on the reverse strand, counting down.
CAGTACTGCAGAAAACAGTGATGTCATTGTCCAGCTCAATTCAGTTCTCATCAAATGGTGTCAGTGCAGTCAGATCAATAAAATTGTTAAACAATAAATGTCACCAACATTCATTCATTAATTTATTTTAATCAAGTTTAAGCTTATTCATTAATTAATTTTAATCAGGGACCATGGAAGAGAAATGAAGCTAGATGTATAAGGCAAAAAAGGCCATTCTTTGGTCCTAGAATATTTATGGTTGTGTAGCTAAGCGGGTAAATACCAGAAACCCAAATGAGATTACACAGGTACGTAATGAAAAAAGTTAAATACAATTCAAGATTCATTTTCTTTATAGAAATAGGCTACTCTGTAAGCAAAATTGAGTGTATAAGCTATTGTAAAGGAAATGTTAAAGCATTTTGACATCTCAATCCATAAAGCCAGAAGACAGGTCTGAGAGGGCCAGAGGAATTCATGTGGAAACTGTGCAATTCAAGCAGGTTATCATCCAGACTCTGAAAGCACAGCTGTCCTTTTGCCATGTCCAGAATAACTCTGATCCCGTTAGGGACACTATGCTTAACAGGGGTCTTTATATTATTGTGACAAGCACTTAGCTGCCCACAGCTCCACTCCAAACACCAAGATGAGGACGTTCTTCCCAAAATCTCGTTACGCATCAGAGTGGGATATGCCACCCCAACAGCCCATCCAGTGCTGCGCGTGGTGTCCACGTCCCAGTAAAACCACCCTCCCATGAATTCCTGCTTCGCCATCCACTGACAGGCATCAAAACGGCCATGTGAAGTTCCAACTTTGCGCCTTGGTTGTGTTGCCACTGTACGGCTCTCTGAATGAAATACCAGCCTTTGGTTCCCCAGCTGGGGAGAGAAGGAAAGCTCAACAAACTTTGCATGAAGAGCAGCTGGGAGGGAGAGACATTTAAGTGAGAACATGAATATCACCCAAGACACATTTTTAGTCAATGCATGAAAATCACTGTTAGCATAAAAACATTACCCTCAGCACTGTCACTGCTGCACTGCTGTGCTCCTGCACTGGGAGTCAGATGAGCCTCCACAAACAGAGAGTCTGAATTCCCTGGATCTTCTTCTACAAACTCCTGTGAACTCTCCTGAGAGATTATGTTTTGACAATCAGCCCCTTTCCATTTGTGAATAACATAATTGTAAATATATAGCTCAGCATTCTTCATTACATCAGTTTGAACAAGATCCCTAAATCACTAGCCAGTAAATGTATTTGCTGGGCTGGTGTGATTTGATGAAATTACTTTGGTTCCAAAACCTCTAATTTAGACCTCGTAAAAACATAATGGGTCTCATCCACTTCATATGCGTGCACACATAATTCATCATGAATAATCTATACATTTGTACACTATATTGCCAAAAGTTTTGGGATGCCTGCCTTTACATGCACATGAACTTTAATGACCTCCCGTTCTTAATCCGTAGGGTTTAATATGGAGTTGGCCCACCCTTTGCAGCTATAACAGCTTCAATTCTTCAAGGCTTTGAAGTATGTTTATGGGAATTTTTGACCATTCTTCTAGAAGTTCATTTGTGAGGTCAGTCACTGATGTTTGACGAGAAGGCCTGGTTCGCAGTCTCCACTCTAATTCATCACAAAGGTTTTCTATTGGTTTGAGGTCAGGATCTGTGCAGGCCAGTCAAGTTCATCCACACCAAACTCGCTTATCCATGTCTTTATGGACCTTGCTTTGTGCACTGGTGCGCAGTCATGTTGGAACAGGAAGGGGCCATCCCCAAACTGCTCCCACAAAGTTGGGAGCATGAAATTGTCCAAAATGTCTTGGTGTGCTGAAGCATTAAGAGTTCCTTTCACTGGAACTAAGGGGCCAAGCCAGCCCAACCCCTGAAAAACAACCCCACACCATAATCCCCCCTCCACCAAACTTTACCAGACTCGTCCATCGGATTGCCAGACAGAGATGCGTGATTCATCACTCCAAAAAAACATGTCTCCACTGCTCTAGAGTCCAGTGGTGGCGTACTTTACACCACTACATCCAACGCTTTGCATTGCTTTTGGTGATGTAAGGCTTGGATGCAGCTGCTCAGCCATGGAAACCCATTCCATGAAGCTCTCTACGCACTGTTCTTGAGCTAATCTGAAGGCCACACGAAGTTTGGAGGTCTGTAGCTATGCACTAACCCCGCTCTGTGATTTTACGTGGCCTACCACTTCGTGGCTGAGTTGCTGTTGTTCCCAATTGCTTCCACTTACAGTTGACCGTGGAATATTTAGTAGTGAGGATTTCACGAATGGGCTTATTGCACAGGTGGTAACCTATCACGGTACCACGCTTGAATTCACTGAGCTCCTGAGAGAGACCCATTCTTTCACAAATGTTTGTAGAAGCAGTCTGCATGCCTAGGTGCTTAATTTTATACACCTTTGGCCATGGAAGTGATTGCAACACCTGAATTCAATGATTTGGAGGGGTGTCCCAATACTTTTGGCAATATAGTGTACATTCACTACCATTTAAGAGTTTGGGCTCAGTAAGAAGTTTTTGAAACAATTTCTTCCTGTGAACAATGAAAAGAAATAAGAAATAACTCAAGGCTTAAATACACATAGGTGTAATTAACGTAACAAGAAACATGCATGTAGTTCAATATGAAACCATGGAGACAAACAAGCAAAAGGAACACAGGCAAACAGGAACAGAACAGAACCAAACTAGAACAATGAAACTAAACCATTACATCGGTGTAAACTCTAAAAATAGATAAATCCAAAACAAATGTTTAGTGGCAAACATGTTGAAGATTAGCCGATATAGGTCTCCTTCCCTGTGCTATTTTTCCCCCGCTAACCTTGGAGGCTTGCCTTAAAGCGGATTTGTCCAAAACCTCAAATATGCGTGTTAGATAAAAGAGACATACAAATGTGCAGTATTGGGGGTGTTCCAACTGTTTTGTTAAGTAATAACACTTGTATAGAATTATTTGTGAATTATTAGTGAATGAGACCAAATAGGTGTGTAGAAAACAAAAATTGCTGCTTTAAAGGTGCTGTAAGTGATTTTTATGCAATGGATGTGGCTGCCATCACATCATCCAGGTAGATGCTGCATGCTGGTGGTCGTTGAGAAGAGAGCCCTGATCCCATTGTGAAGCATTTATCTAGAAGCACGATATAAATGATTCATTCATTTGTTCATCCGTTTAATGGTATGCAGAAAATTCAGCACCATCACAACAGAAGATATAAGCCAAAATCTGAGAGTGTGGTAAATTGACTTTTGAAGTTTTTAATAATTTGAGACAATCTGTCAACAACAGCTTAAATACACCTTAAAAGTTAACACAAAAGAAGCAAAACATATGTCAACATCGGTAAAGCTTTTGATGATGGGAGCTGAGAGCCACAATGTACATGCCGGTCTTGCTTTACGGGTTGTAGAAAAGGGGCCGCGACATTTCTAGAGTCACAAAAGCTCTAGAATGGCTAACATCACAAACAGCACCTTTAATAATTATTTACATTTATTTAATGATATGTAGAGTTGTAATGAGCTGTACCTCTGTACTGTACTGAGAAGGTTGTTCCTGATCACCCTCTGATGTCAGACTAAAACTTCTGTCAGCGTAACTTGAAGCATCACTGTCTATAGATGAACTGGAAACATCCACCAGAACAGTCGAGGAATCATAAATGCCATAACTAGCCTGAGTCATACAAAATTCACTCATTAGGAAAATTCACTCATTTTTCATATAGGAGCCTACATGCGCAAATTTGAAAGTACTAATACTAAACATATTACCTCACAAATCTGATATGAATTTAGTTCAGCTGAAAGTGAATCTTCTGTCTTTTTGATCTCAGCTTTTAACCAATCCAGACGTTTCATTAAATTATCCTAAAGAGCAAGCAGTTGAAGTAAAAGTTAGAATCGATTTAAACTTCCAGATACACTTGCCCTGAGGAGTGTGTATCCGTGTGTGATCAACATCAGTTCTTTGCTAAATGACCAATAGCACAAATAACCAATAATGTTTTGTTTTTCAACATCAGGAATTTAGGTTAAAATCAAATAGTGTCTTGCAGCTTAAACAGGTGAAAAGTGCCCAAAACCAGCCAACAGACCAGTCACGAATAAAACATTTGTTTTACTTTTTAAACTACAGGATACCGCGTTACCTCTTTATTCGTTATTATATTGTATCATTACGCTGTTTGACAAGATAAAACCATGAACTTGATCAAATTAAGACCATGAACTTGCCACTTTTGTAGTTATCCCAGCGTGTTGTGGTTTATAGTCTTGATCTGTTTCTGCCAGAATCTGCTCCCATCTCTCGCGACCACCAAGCTCCTGTAATTCCAGAATGTAACACAGAGTGAAGTTAATTTCTGGTTCACTGCTGCTTATATCTTTTCGGCACTGTGGGCAATCTCTTTTTGCGCCGCTGACGTTACGTGCCCAATATTCATTGATGCATTTCTTACAAAGGTTATGCCCACAAACTAGTGTAACTGGCTTTGTGAAAATATTAAAACATATCAAGCATTTAAGATTATTCGCGACGAACTTCACGATATCCTCATACAATGCCGACATCATGTCAACAATTATTTTTTGTGGAATCGAAACTGAAACTCCACGTACCACTTTGGTTTCGAGGCCAAAGCGTTCATTCGTAGTCGGAACCAAAGTGACAGATGCCATGTTTCCTCACGAACCCTTAAGTTCGGACCTCTGAGGGCAACGCACGGGACACATTCATATATAACAAAAACATTAAGTTGAGGCGATCAGACATGTGGATCGCTAAACGCCTTCTGTCCTCTTTCGTCCTCAAAGGTAATAATAACACATGTAAATATATTAGGTATTGCATTCAATAAGAACTAATCGTTGCGATGCCAATCACAAGGACTATGAAGTGTCTTGCAGATCATCACATATATTTTTGGATTATGAGTTGCACTAATTTAATTTGAATTGTGAGTTATATACAACGTAAAGTATTTTACTTGAAAGTGTTTGCTGAATGAACTTTTCAGTTGGGGCTTAAAAGACAATTACTAATTCAGAAAATACTGTACATAAAAACTTAAACTGAATTGAGCTGGTTAATGACAATATTGCCTTCTGTAGAGCTGCTTTATAGCTAAAATGGGAAGTCATTCATAAATTGATCAACTTTGCAACATTAACTCTTTTATTTTCCTGTTTGATTGATTGTTTTCTGACTAAATCATTGATTTATTGCAGGGCATTACAGTATGTTCTGTCGTCCTCCAAGCTCCTTGCCTGAATATGAGCTCAGATTCTTGCACTGCACCTGTTGCAGAAGGAGCAGAATAATGGTGTCTGGGTTTGACACCCTGAATGCATCCATTTCCTCTGAATTGTGCCAAGAAAACGACAAGCCCCTGGACTCATGTTATACCGCAGAGCAGCGTGCTGTCATCCTCCATCGCCTCAATACATCCACGGAGTCAGAACTGGCACAGGTCAAACTGCTGCGAGGACGGAAAGCTGTCAACATCATCGACTACAGAACCAGACATGGACCATTCAACAGTCTGGAGAGTGTCATTAATGTACCTTTACTGAAACACAAGAGTGCTGTCATAGTCTTCGACTCTATCCTCAAACCAGCTGACAGGAAGGAGAGGAAAAAGGGGAAAGTCCATCTGGCTAAATTTATAAGACCTGAGGTTGACCGAGCTCTCTTGGAGGTGAGGCAAATTTATCTAAAACATTATATTTAATAGCTTTTGTGAATTTAAGAATTTTGTGTTATGTTTTGTTCTTGAATGTTGCAGGATGCAAGCTCTATCGTGTCCATTGTTTGTGGCACTAACAAAATTGCATGGACACACATGGATCGGGCAAAAACTGTCTTAGACTGGCAGCAAGCAGAGTGCAAGAGCTTTATGAAAGGAACGTATATGGCATCGGATTATTTGAAAGATGTGAGTTTCTAAATTTCTAAACAATTTTGCATATTCTTTCGAGAAGGTAAACCAGCAACCCTTGTGGATTGAAGAAAATGTAGGGGTGGGGACTAGGTTCTGTGCATCGATTGTTGATTGGATGGAGGCAGATCTGAATGCATAGCTTGCAGTTGATAGTAAGAAAGGGGCGGGGTTTATCCGGACAAAATGATTGGAGAAATAATTGGAGATGTCATTTTGATTACAAATTACAAGGTCAACAAATGAATAAAAAAATTAAACACATTCATGGATAAATTGTTCACAGTAAGATAGAGCTGCGTGATTACTCGTTAAAAGATCACAATCCCGATTCAAACACCCACACAATATTTTTCCTAAATGATCACGATTTGTCTATATCTACTAAACTTTTGACAAGTACGATCACAGCTGCTGCTGATCCAGAGAGAGCAGTTGTCATGAATAGTAAAGGTATGAAACAGCTTCACAGTCTTTTCAAATGCACAGTATCATTATGTGTTACAGTACTGGGATAAATGTTTATAGTGTGGATATAAACACTGACGTCTATGCTAGCGATCGAAATAGAGTAAATCACCTTTTGAAAGTAACTTGATGCTTCAAATAAAGATTGTATCAATTACATCGTTACACCAGTAGGTGGCGACCATGGACTGTTGTAAACGTGTTTGTCATTGAATCGTTTAAAGGGGTGGTTGATTGCCCCTTTTTACAAGATGTAAAATAAGTCTCTGATGTCCCTGGAGTGTGTATGTGAAGTTTTAGCTCAAAATACCCCAAAGATAAAAACATTTTATATGTTAAAATTGTCACTTTTTGAGGGTGAGCAAAAACGTGCTTATGGGGCGGAGCTTCAAGAACTCCAGTTAGCAGCTCTGATTACCTCATGCAAACTGTTGAGCAAAAAGGCAATGAAACTGTTCAGCCTTTTATGTTAAAATCGGAGTCGGACAATGATGGAGAGACTCAAGAAGTGACCACGTAGAATGCAATAAGATATTCCTGATATCTATCTTCAAGTCATTGATTAGCATATTCTGTCATGATAATCTATAAATTCTCAACATAGCCTCACCCCCTTTTGTTGCATGTTCTCGGGAACAGGGTTTATGTAAATTTTAGGGTTAGTGATGTGGTCATCTCAGGGTGCAGGTCTACAATCTGGTCTGGATATGGACCGGATCCTGCTGACTATGGTAACCTCGGGATAAGGATGAAACGGACAGACTAATATTAGCGTAAAAGATGCCATTCATCTTATAATGTAACAAGTACAGTGGATGGTATGGGAAGTATTCAGGTTGACCTAATTCATTCAGCCTAACAATTAAAATGTGATACTAATGTTATGTGTATGCTAAGTTAAGTATGCATATGCACATTTTGAAAAATTCAGCTGTGTTTGTACGTACTGTACAATAAAGGTCGTTGATGTCCAAATGGATTTATTTATTTACTTACTTATTATTTATTTTAAATTTGGTACTGGGTCTGACATAATACACAAAGAACTCCAATTGTCTACCAAAATGTGTCGGTTTAAGTTTTCATATCAACAAGAGTTGCTGGTTTAAATTCTGTATAGTAGTTACTTTCATGCACCTTATTTGATAGTGACTTTGCACTGGAATAACCACTTTGAATTACAGTCTATATTCTTTGTCAACCACAGATCTCTACTGTTATTTCAAGCTTTCCTGCTGCTGACTTTTTTTTGGTGGAAAAGCCAAGTATCTCTCCCCAGAACACTTCTCTTTATCCAGTCATGGTCCATCTCCGGACTGTAGAGGCCATGCTATTTGCTTTACTTACGACATCAAGGGAACCAGGAAGCCCTCCCAAAGTCCTTAACATGTTGCGCACAGCCATTGGCCGCCATTTCGACCTAATAGTGGGAGACTGTCGGACAAGTGGAGCTGAGACAGTGAGGAAAATGATGGCAGAGTCTGTTATGAAGCGAGACCCACGTGTTCTTTTCCCTCACGACTTAGTGTTAAAGCACAGGAACTCCTTTCAGATGAGCAGTAGGAACAGAGGGGAAGAGCTGTGTGATGCTCTTCTGCAAGCTGTTGCGTTTTTCGAACTCCTGCAGGAGTAAATCATTACTGTCTTATTTGTTGGATTTAATTTGTTGAGTGATTAAGCAAGTTTCTTGAACATGGCATAGGATTTTTGTACATTTATTTCCCTAACTGTGAGAAGCCTTATAAATTTACCGGTTAAATAAAATCTACAGTAACATGGCATTATACACTATTATAGCTCTATTAAAATGCAAATGTTTTATACAATGGGGGTCATTGCTCCACCTCTGTATCCACTAAGAGGCCCTTGCCCTGACTTGAAGCCCAAGGCTTGGAAGTGTAACGTTTGATCTCCACAAAGAATGAGCTTTCACCATTGTGCTGCTTGAGGGGGAATTCAAACTGTACTGTCCAGTGGGAAAGTTGCTTTGGGATTAAAGAATCCAATAAAAAGAGTCAAGTTGGTTTGTTGTAATTTTTCACATGAGAATGAAACAAAATACAGAAATATAGTGTTCCCTGTGCCAGTGTGAAAACTTTTAACATGACATGCCTTTTCAAGCCCAACAAATAACACACAATAAAACTCTACAATATTGTAGAGGCAAAGGTTTTTTTTAAGGTTTTTAAATAAAATATCTTATGCTCACCAAGGCTGCATTTATTTGATAAAGTAAAAACAGTAATACTGTGAAACATTAGAATTGAATATAATATATATTACAAATTTAATACGTTCCTTTGACGGCAAAGTAACATTTCTTAATATAACATAAGAATATTAAGAAAGTTATGCTTTTTAATTTTTAATGTGGAAACTGATATTTTTCAGGATTGTTTGATGAATAAAAAGTTCAAAAGAACAGCATTAATATATATATACACTGATCAGGCATAATATTATGACCTAATATTGTGTTGGTCCTCCTTTTGCTGCCAAAACAGCCCTGACCTGTTGAGGCATGGACTCCACTAAACCCCTGAAGATGTGCTTGTGGTATCTGGCACCAAGACAACAATGCTTAGGTAGGTGGTACGTATCAAAGTAACATCCACATGAATGGCAGGACTCAAGGTTTCCCAGCAGAACATTGCCCACTGCATCACACTGCCTCCGCTGGCTTGCGTTCTTCCTATAGTGCATCCTGGTGCCATGTGTTCCCCAGGTACCCCACACACCCGGCCATCCACGTGATGCAAAAGAAAACGTGATTCATCAGACCAGGCAACCTTCTTCCATTGCTCCGTGGTCCAGTTCTGATGCTCACGTGCCCACTGTTGTCACTTTCGGTGGTGGACAGGGGTCAGCATGGGCACCCTGACTGGTCTGCGGCTATGCAGCCCCATACGCAACAAACTGCGATGCACTGTATATTTTGACACATTTCTATCAGCACCAGCAACTTTTTGAGCAATTTGAGCTACAGTAGCTCGACTGTTTGATCGGCCCACATGTTATGCCTGATCGGTGTATATACACTCACCTAAAGGATTATTAGGAACACCATACTAGTACTGTGTTTGACCCCCTTTCGCATTCAGAACTGCCTTAATTCTACGTGGCATTGATTCAACAAGGTGCTGAAAGCATATTGATAGGATAGCATCTTGCAGTTGATGGAGATTTGTGGGATGCACATCCAGGGCACGAAGCTCCCGTTCCACCACATCCCAAAGATGCTCTATTGGGTTGAGATCTGGTGACTGTGGGGGCCATTTTAGTACAGTGAACTCATTGTCATGTTCAAGAAACCAATTTGAAATGATTCGAGCTTTGTGACATGGTGCATTATCCTGCTGGAAGTAGCCATCAGAGGATGGGTACATGGTGGTCATAAAGGGATGGACATGGTCAGAAACAATGCTCAGGTAGTCCGTGGCATTTAAACGATGCCCAATTGGCACTAAGGGGCCTAAAGTGTGCCAAGAAAACATCCCCCACATCATTACACCACCACCACCAGCCTGCACAGTGGTAACAAGGCATGATGGATCCATGTTCTCATTCTGTTTACGGCGAATTCTGACTCTACCATCTGAATGTCCCAACAGAAATCGAGACTCATCAGACCAGGCAACATTTTTCCAGTCTTCAACTGTCCAATTTTGGTGAGCTCGTGCAAATTGTAGCCTCTTTTTCCTATTTGTAGTGGAGATGAGTGGTACCCGGTGGGGTCTTCTGCTGTTGTAGCCCATCCGCCTCAAGGTTGTGCGTGTTGTGGCTTCACAAATGCTTTGCTGCATACCTCAATTGTAACGAGTGTTATTTCAGTCAAAGTTGCTCTTCTATCAGCTTGAATCAGTCGGCCCATTCTCCTCTGACCTCTAGCATCAACAAGGCATTTTCGCCCACAGGACTGCCGCATACTGGATGTTTTTCCCGTTTCACACCATTCTTTGTAAACTCTAGAAATGGTTGTGCGTGAAAATCCCAATAACTGAGCACATTGTGAAATACTCAGACCGGCCCGTCTGGCACCAACAACCATGCCACGCTCAAAATTGCTTAAATCACCTTTCTTTCCCATTCTGACATTCAGTTTGGAGTTCAGGAGATTGTCTTGACCAGGACCACACCCCTAAATGCATTGAAGCAACTGCCATGTGATAATTGCATTAATGAGAAATTGAACAGGTGTTCCTAATAATCCTTTAGGTGAGTGTATATATAACAAAATATCAAAACACATTTCAAAATATGAAGCAAGAGCCTTGGACTTTGAGACCAGTTGGTTAAAAATAAAAAAGTGGCCTCAAAACTAGTTATTTCTTAGATAAGCTATTTGTTTTGCATTATGTGTTTGCATATGGCACTTAGTTTGATGTTTAGTATGTAATGCAATGAAATTAAGACATTTTTAAATGTGACTTACTAAGTGTCCAAATACTTTTTGGAGTCACTGTATCTAGACAATATGAATGGTACTGATGTGCATAATGAGAATGTCATCATGTTCATTTGAGGTACTAGTGAAAATTCCCAATTAGTAAAATAATAAAAATAACAAAAAGTTATAAATATTCTTTATTTGAGGAGTAAATGATCTTATATCAGACTTTACATATATTCCTGTAACCATGTAAAAACACAAGTCATATTCCTGTCACAATACAGTAAACAGTTTTGAAGTCATGGAGGTTTTCTAGAGCAGCATGTCAGTCACACATCAAGGGAAATCCAAGGCCATAAGCTCCAGCCTGCTTCTGGGCAGGTGAAGGCTTGAGAGATAGTGTGAACGTCTGACAGTGAGAGACAAAAAAAAAAAAAAAAAAGAGCAAATTTTAATGAATAAAACAAAAAGATCTCAAAGATGTGCTGTATATTTTTGTTATTATAAAGAATTAGACATTTCCTTTTCACAGTACAACTCTACAGTGGCACATTCATGGTTCATGCTATACATGAACCCATGCACAAATTCAAATACCTGAATGAGTGATGTTCTTTAACTTTCTCTGATCTACAGATTGAGCGCAGAGTGGGCAGGTAGTCCATGGAAAGAGCAGGTTTATTACTATGACAACAGACCTTTTTGCTGGAGCTCAGTATGGACACAATTTCCTTGCGCTTCTGGACACGACTGAAAAAAAGTCAAAATCACATACCACAGGATATTAGCATACTGCCACACACAGATGAAGTTTAAGCTTCATGTATTGAATACAACACACACCTAGGTGCACAGAATTTGCAGTGACACAATTTGAGGTTTTTTTTGTCAGATGGCAGAGAAAGGACACAAGTAATTTGTTCCCATCTCTCTGAAGAAAACTTCTCTCTCAGCCTCGTAGCTTCTGTCCAGATCCTAGAGAGTTCAGTCCGGCACTGAACAAAACCCAAACCTTCCACAATGGCCAATATCTGTGAGGAATTTTCTAAACATTGTCCAATCTGCTCCTCTCTTGGTAAGTCCAATAAGCCATCCTTCAGTGTGCCGCCCATCCAACCAAGAGGTTCCGGTTTGCAATGTCCAGTTCCACTGAGAGATGGTCTTTGTAAATAAGCATCCAGAAAAGACATGTTGTCAAAAAACTTTGCAATGCACACCAAATGCTGAAAAACCAGCATGAGTGACTTATCTTGTCCATGGACATCAGTTTCTGCAGCCAAATGATTAGTTTGCCTTGAGGGAACTGAGAAAAGTGTAAGGTCTGAATGTTGGTAAGAAAAATTTTGTGGCTCACAAGATGACAAACATTTTTTTCCTCTGCATGTAGAAAGCCTGCCTGGCTTAACCTCATGTACATTTGCAGAGGTCTGTAACATCAAGCCTTTGACTGGCTTTTCTCCTTTAGTCTTGGGATTTATTGACTCTTGCTGATGAGAGGATTGAGATGTGAAATGTGGAGAAAATAGTCTTTCGATGTTGGAGTACAGTAGGCCTCCTCCTGTTTTCTCTGCCAGGATCTCCAGACATCTACTGTTTTCCAGCTCAGTCCATGATCCACACTGTGTAATTTAAGACAGAATACACGCATTAGGTCTATTACTATGAGGCCTACAAGCTCTGTGAGACTAGCAGCATAAAGTGAGGTCCACTTTGATGCTTGTTAATGTCAAGAAACCAGGGGCAATTCTAGGATTTCAATATTAGCGGGGTTCAACCCCCAATGTGGGTATGATAAAAAAAAATGTGATATATTGTTTGCATAATAGGGAAGGCATACAGTAGGTTCTACACTAACCATCAAGTCAACCCCTGAAAATTGATTTCATTTCAAATCATTTTAAATAACCAGATCATATTCATTAATATTAATTTAGAATATAGACAAACCTTATATTACTGTAATTGTCTAGATTAGCAATATGCTTATTAGCTAGATTAGCAATTTGCCCCATGTTAAACCATTCCTTTGTTTTCTATTTAAAAAAAATAACAGCACATTGATCTATCAATTTGCCACTTCTATAATTCAAAGTTAATCAAAAACCACAAATCCCTTTACTCGATAAGGCTAATAAATGTATGCCACAATCAACTCACCTGATATTTGTGGCTAATGGCTGTACGTGTATTCATGAGAGGGTCAAGTTTATGCTTGTAAATGTGTTGTGAAGCTTATGCAAAATGTGACACCAAAGCATTATATGGACATGGATTATATATATATTTTTTAAATGAGTGAAAGAAAGTGACAGGATCTAGGATAGGATAGCATGAAGACGAGTAAAAGACAGGCCCGTCGCAAGGGGGGTGCGAGGCCCTGTGTGAACGTGATGTGCGGGGCCCATAAACGAGGATATTAATGGGGGTCTACTGTTGCTATAGTAACAAAAAAAAATTTTTATGTGGACATTTAAACAAAATTGTACATTCAGTTTAACAGCAACAGATTCAAGAAGTTAAACTGTGTAACTGAACTGCACAGTGCGCACATTTTGATGCTTAAATTATGTTCTAAATTATGAATGGGTCAAACGCATTAGCAAAACGGCCTGAATCCACTTGAATTCATTTGGACTGCTCTCTCACTGAATCACCTGAAATGATTTCTCGGTCAGTAAAATACATTTCTCACTGAATAAATCTCTCTACAAACTTGACGTACAATGCTGTGCTGACTGACATGAATCAGTCACATGCACACTCACAGAGAAATATTTTAAGTTACTGCATAATACACTTTTAACAAGCAGAATAATACAGCATCACAATACACATTTTTAGCTATGTCTTTTAACTATTATAGTATTTCGAAGGACAAAAACATGAACTTTAACTATTGGCTTTTACATTAAGTCAGCTGTCACTTTACTTTGTGCGAGGCCCTGGTGAGATGTGAGGCCCTGTGCGGTCACACACTTGGCACAGCCCTTGCAACGGTACTGTGTGTATAAAAAAAACAAACACAAAAAAGGTCACCTGGATTTAACTAAACGAATAGGTAAGAGCCTTCCATTGGATAATTACTGCAGTGATTAATGTTTCAGCTGGCAACAAGTTATGTAACTCAAACAGAGTAGCTTCCACTGATCTATATAAATGACCGGATTGCTCATTGCATTCTAAACTGCCAGCAAACAGTGAAGCCACCAGAAGTGTTCAAGCAGCCATATTGGTATTCCCTACCAACAAAGGGCATCATTGACTTAAATTCACCCAATTTGCAGTAGAGCAGAGGGACATGATATGTTTTTAGTATATAAATGAATTGTTACTTTGGACAATGTAATGTTTATGGACTTTTCGGGCAGGATAAGCGATATATAGAAATCGTTAAAATGGATGTCTACTGCACAATGCTGACAGGTAACTGAACGAACACAAAATAGATTTCTTAATGAACGTAATGTAGTGAACAGCGAACAGGACGGCACCACATGTCACCACTCCACAACAGGAGCCCCTTTCATTTGCTGTGATGAAAAGACAAAAGTTGGACAGGACCCTAAACAAAGAAATACCACAAATGACCATTTGGGCCAGGATTACCAGGTGTGAAGGGCAAGAATGAGGACACCAGCAACCCATTTAAATCACAGACTAATCCCATCACCAATTGTCCTTTGTTCACCCCAGTCCTTCATCCCTGAAACCAAGGTGTGAATGACCATGGACTCCCCAAGGCCCCCAAACCGGTTTCGGTTAGTTGACCTGGTCATGTGGGTAAAAAAAGGCCCCAAAGGCAAGCAGACAATCTCTACACACATAGGTTTGAAGTGACAAAAATGGACAGGAAACTGTAAGAAACATATCCTATACACCTCCTTATTCATCCTGGGAACTGTGCATGCACAGTGGGAAGCTGCATCTGGAACCGAAACCAACATAAATTCACCCACTAACACAGAAATTAACAACTGGGTGATACTCCAACTTATCCACATCAGGTTTGGACTCTATGGGTTCAAAACACTACCCTAAGGAATTTGAAAGAGGTTTGGAAACATATTAATGCATATCCAAAGTTCTAAAGACACTGTTTGTTTAAATGTGTACTTGGGACAATGCAAATTGATTCCCACAAAATGGAAGGGTGGGGCGTGATGGGCGGACACTTGGAATGCTACCATCCAATCACATCACTACAGTAGGAAGGAAGGAAGAAAAGTATCCCCCAGGTGGACGCACCCTTGTTCTGAGTTTCTGACCTGACAAGGAAAGAGACAACAGCACAACAAAGGTTAAACTTTTGCAAGTGAACTTTCTTAGCATGGACCATCCAGCTGCACAATCGCTTCTACAGAGGACTTCAGCAGTCAACGCCTGACATTCACGATTCCTGTAGATGCAACCTCCAGTCTGCAAAGGACCCTGCACAGTCACCACCACCTGACCTGCAGTTCTCCAGATGACACAAGGACTAGCAGCAACCCACCAGCACCTGGTGAATATGACTGTTGGAAAGCAATCCAATCTCCTCCCACTGCAAGCGGAAGAATACTCAGTGAAAGATGTTCCTCATCGCCGGACTGATCACCACGTGGAACATAAATATAAACTTACAAACCTCTTTCCAAAGGCCTTGACATTAGGCTGTTGTTAATAGATGAGTTTGCTGTTTGTGTAAAGACTGCTTATCTAGGGCCAGCTTATAACAGATAGACAACGTTAGACGCAATATCATAGTGAATGCCCATTTACTATTCATACAATTTTCCAGATAAACCACAACTGACTTACCCATAAGACTGCCAATTACCCATTCAATCTGTTATTCATCTGCTTGGAATTCATTCCATTCATGTTTATGTAGTAGTTTGTATTTTCTGTTTTAATTATTGATTCTTTAATATCTTAGTAGTTTAGTCATTCTTTTTAGTAGTAAGTGTGTTTTACTTTTTTTTTTTTTTTGTTTGTTTTTTTTTTTTTTTGTTTAATGAATTAATCTTATTGCAACAGTGTTATTTTTGGCTCTACAAATTCACCATAACCTCACTAAAATCCTTCAGATTTATCGTATGACTTGCTCCCTCTGAATTAAATTGAGAATTGAGTGATCTATTCCCTGGGTCACTTCCATTTTGTTAAGGATATCATTTCCTTAGCAGGTGACCCGAAAAACGGAGGGAGGGGCCATCCGATATCCACACCCACATTAAGAGACGTGTGAGCTGTATTATTATTTAGTACCTACCTTGTGTTGCCAATACTCATTACAGTAATTATGCAGGTAATATTAAGCATAAACATATGAGCGTTGGATGTGGGATTATTATCAGAAATGTATTGGAATATACAATAAATATTACAATACATACAAGCCTCTATTACTATATTGCACTATATTGAATTAAATTACAAGATTAACCTTATCTTGCTCAGAGTGATATAAATGCTTGGAAATAAAGCTTCATGACTTTAAATCCATACAGTCAGCTTTATTACTCTGAATAAGTTGTGAAGTGTGTATATTATTTCCTGATGTCTTTTTGTTGACCAACATCCACATATTCAGATTTCAGAAGAATCATTTTAACTCCCATCTTCAAGGTCCAGAAAGGTAGTAAAATAGTCCATGTGACTCCAGTGGTTCAACCTTAATTTACTGAAGCGACGAGAATATTTGTTTACTTTTCGTGTGCAAAAACAATGACTTTATTCAACAATTTCATTCAGGCCTGTGCCAGTCTCCTACACCGTTTACGTTGTAAATACAGTGCAGCTCCTGCGCAAGCGTCGTGGTGCTCACGTGAACAGCATCGGCTGCCGTAGATAGTAGGAGACTGGCACAGGCTAGACAAAAATTGCTGTGCTACTTTTGAATTCATGCCGCATTCAAGGCTTGGAAGTAAAGCCCACTGCTATGATTGGGTTTTGCATATTAAAATAATGGAAGAGAGGGTCAAAACAAAACAAAAAACAGGATATAAAATAACTTATTACTTCTAAATAAAGATGTTTTTTGATGTAAAAATCTTGGACCTCAGAGAACAAGGAAAAAGAAAAAAAAAATGCAATTCATGAACACTTTAAAACATGGAACGATAGTGGTGAACCATCTACAAGGAAGAAATGTGGTCTGAAAAAAAATCTTGAATAATCGTGATCCTAGATCACTTAAACCTTTGGTGAAATAAAATCGTAAAACAACAACAACTGTAGAATCGGTTATTCCCGATCGGGCCAGTGCTGCATCGTTTATCATTTGCATGTGTTTTTAAGCCGCTCAATTCGGTACTCGCCTGCTGTGTGAAGTTTTGTGCGCACACATTCAGAAAGCAGCGTCTGACAGTACGTGAATACTGAAATTGATTTCTCTTTCACATCATCTTGTGCTTGAACATAAACGTTATGTGTATCAGGCCTGTCTTGGTGAGTATCCTAAACTGACTAAACAACTTTTGTAACTTTAATAAGGATTAATCTAGATTTAATTTATACAGTGAAGACCTCTACTACTACCTCTACCTAATCTGAATCTAACTACTGAATCTAACACTGACCTGCATTGACATGAACAAATAAAAAAAAAAACAATAAGAGCAGTTTCAGTAGAATGCAGATGTCAGAAACCAAACTGAAATTTATCAAACATATTAAACCCTGTTTATACTTTCGCCTGGCTCCGCATCGCAAGCCTCCGCTGACTGTGCGCACATCTCCTCAAACAGATGAGGCATTTATACTTGACGCACTCGGTGTACTATTCTTTGAAACGACAGATGGCGACTCAGAGTAAATTGTTTATTTTAGTACACTTCACCAAAACCACACTACAAAAGAATCGTGTAAACCCCAGTAAACCTTGAGATTATTACTTGTGACATTAGAACAAAATATATGGATAGGAGAACATGTATATAACTAGATCAACTAAATTAACGATCTCTTAAATACTTTCTAATTTCACTAAACATTTTCATTTAGTTTTGTGAACATTTTTATTAAACAGGGACCTTTATTTTCATTAAAAGGGCTTATTTCTGCTATTGTAGGCTCATTTTAGGCAACTAATTTAGACGTGCAAACTGGATGACAGTGTGGTGAGCTGTACTGCTCGGCCAGATTCGCCTCAAATTCATGCATATTTGAATGCGGAGCCACGCGAAAAGTAAAAAAATTTGCCATGCACATCGCCAAGTGAAATGGGGTCTCACGCTCTCAACGCGCACAACCATTCTCGCGTAATTTTTGCCATGCGCGCCTTCGCAGGATGGATCAAGATTGGTTTTATTGAGAAGTACAGCTTGTTTAAAATAAATTGGAACCTGACCAGATGTTAGTGAATTGTTAATTATAGAAAGCACACAAGTGCCAATGGTGTCAATAACATTTTTAAATAAAGCAGTAAGTACCACATCCAGAGGACTAGGAGGAAGGTTTCATGGAGCTTATTAGTTTAGTGAGATCTTATGTTATCAGAGAAAAATTCTCCGGGGTTATTGGCCTGGAGATACAAGCTTTTTTAAAGATAATGTTATTTATGAGAAAAATAAGTAGAAAAGTAGTAAAGGCTTACTTTTAAGCAGTAAAGGTCAATCTGGCTTACTTTGAGTGTATTCTTGAGAATTTGTAGTTCGGTTCTTCCTCCACCACTACAGACCCAGAGCTGAAGCTGGAGTATACTCTTTCTGATATCCCCCTTATTCTGACACAACAAAAAAGCCATGTCTTCTGGATCAGTCCTCATGTTCTCCACCACACAGAGGCACTGCAGATAGCTCCTGATGGTTTGCTGAGTTTAAAATTATACACATCATTACTACTTCAAATAATTATGCAATTAATCAAAGTAATAATAATGCCATAAGAGTTAATTAAAACAATTGCATTTGCTATTGTGACAAAAAAGGTGAACATTAATTTACAATATCTGTGATTTTAAATATGTTGGTTTTCCTCACCAGTGAAGGAGTTTGGAAATGGATTTCATCAAAATGCCCCTCAAGTCTTCTACCAAATAATGGGTCTGTAAGGAAGCAACATTTGAACAAACAAAAAAATGCTTAACTGCATTTTATGCAATAAATTGTTGCTCACCATTGGTTGTCAGAATTATGGGTCTTTTGGTTGTGCTCATGAAAGTCCTAATAGCTGCAAGAAATCCAACATCTTCAGGAAAAATGACGTCAACCTGGGGGACACATTTACAATTGGAAGCACGTAATTATTAATTAAATAAAATTATATATATTAATTAAAAAAATCATTTAAAAACATTTCTGATGCTTTCATACTCAGTCTGCACAGCAAAGATACAATTTCACTCTTTACCTCCTCAAACAGAATGAGTGACATTGGGATTGTTTGGCTCTGCCCGACTGATGTAGGATCTTTAGAAGAACATGTTAACTCCTTATCTCCTTGTCTCTTGCCCTTAAAACCAGACCCTGAACTCTGAAGTCTACCCGGTTTCAGTTCGACAGCTGTTGTAATCAGATTTGTGATGAATCATCAAAATAATGACAACGGTTTATCTAGTGCATGCTCCATTATTATTATTATTCAGACATTACACAATGTCTTATACAATACAAAGCTTGCTTATTTTTCCCAGACAAAGCAGATACATTATTAAATGCTTTAGTGAAACAGGCCCATTTTTCAGGTTCTTATAAAACATGGCTAAAATGGTCTAGTACACTTACCATGAATACAGCGTTCAGGACCATCAGAGGTTTTACCTACAGATTTTTTGCTACTCAACTTGAAGTAGTGAGTGAGTTTTACCGGTTGTGGTTTACCACTTAGACAAGAAACACTAGGAGAACTTAAAGTCTGCTTAGATGAAGTAACCTTTCTATTGGCTTCATCGCCTGTGGAAAAGGGGAGATGTAGTCAATGTTTTCAAAATTATTCAGATTAAATAAACAGAATTATATAATTATCCCCTTTCAATCATATTGGTCATGCATGTGAGAATCCATAAGACAATATCAACTGGTGAACCAAGAATTCATACTGTAAAAACGAAGAAGTTCACTCACAAGGTGGAGGTTTTATTTTGCTTTGGTTAATGATTTCAGGATTGAGGGTTTTAACTCTCTGTATGTCCACCTGATGAGACTGAGTCGCTTCTGTCAGCTGTGATAGAATGAGACGACCACAACGCAGGACTGAGCTATTCACCTCAAACACCTGGGTGACCATGGAACAGAGAAAGACGTCATTATGACTGGTTAAACAGACAATCAGATTATGCTTATTGTGATAAATGCACTGATATAATGAAAACATATTGCACTGAGACCTTGAATCCCAGCTCTTGCGCACAGGCATAAACAGCAGCTGTTTTGCCCACTCCTGATGGACCAATCATGAGCACTGTGTTACACAGCTCTTTCTCATGGTCTATGGATACAGTATCACCCTTAAAATCACCACAGTCCCACGATTCTACTGGAATAGACGTTTTTACACATATTTCTCAGTTACAGAAAAATACAGGCTTGACAAATATGAGATTTTATTGCAATAACTGTAGATGCTCTGGCAGTTACATACCCTTAACGCTTTCTTTTTTCATCCTCCTTTCTTCTTGTCGTCTTCTCCTCTCCTCAATGTCTGCTCTTATTTTCCATTCTTTTAACCAGCTGTCATTGAAAGAAAGAACAAAAGGAGATGCACTTCTGTTTGTCAGTATTGTCTAGTATATCCATAATTTGGCCATTATTATTGTGTGTAGTAAAATACTTAGCAGACAATTTTTATTTTTAGTGACATACTAATTATATGAAGTTCCTCTAGAACAGTGGTTCTCAATTTTTGACTTCAATATTCCCCATAACAATATTCTGATGACCCCACTCCTCATGTAGGCAAATAAGTTTCCTCTGGTAGCAATACATTTTAAGGAGAACTTAGGAGTGTTCAGAGAATAAAATAAGTAGCTATTTTAGTTATAAATATAGTTTAAAAAGTTTGAAGAGCTTCGCTTTACAATAAGGTTTCATTTGTTAAAATGAGTTGCTTAGCAACTATATTAGTTATCACAAACTAACAATGTACAATACTTCTACATTTACCATAATGATCATTTCAACATTTATTAATTAAACAATTTTAAGATCAAAAGTTGTATCTCTTATTAATGTACTGTGAACTAAGATAAACATGAACATTTTTATTAACATTAATAAATTCTGCAAAAATATATTGGCAATTGTTTATGTTAGTTCATGAATTAGCTAATGTTAACGAATGAGATCTTATTGTAAAGTGTTACCACATGCATCATGAACGCACCAGGTTTGAACAGGACA